>JACGAQ010001441.1:0-59998 GCA_014119065.1 Orius insidiosus | reverse complement strand
AAACCAAAAGATTTGAATCTAAAATAAAAAAAATTAGGTTTTAAACTCTTTTGAAATGGATCAGACCTGAAGTTTGAATTGGTTTAAAGTTAAAGCAACGCCTTTAGGGTTTTCTAAAATGATGGAAGATTTCGTTTCGGGAACTCCAAAACCAGGATGCGTATCGATCAAGAATAAATTGGCATAGCGACAACATGGAAGTTTAACACCACTTCTATTCTCATGGAAGTTTAACCACTTCTATTCTCACTTCGCCAGTTATGACAAGTTCGAGTTCAAATCCTTTTTCGACACCTTTCAGCTGCTGGACGTCCCGAATGATGACATTTTCTGTCTCCGGCGGTTCCCCACGGACAAACGGAGCTTTAAGACCATTTTCGATAAATCCCTTAAAACGATCTGCAGTCTCCGCCAGACTGCACTTAGGCGGGTTAACAACGTAATAAACTTTTATCACGTAGGAACCAAATGAGCTTCTTTCCTTAATTTTTGAACTCTGTTTATAATCTCGCCCCCCTCCTGCAGTTCTTTATCAAAAGAAATATCAAGCAAAACCAAAATCTAAAACAAAAGCATTAAATATTAAAAATTTAATAATTTAAATCTTACATCATCTTGTAAATTAACTTCATATTTTTGAGCCAATTCCGCAGCATTTTGTCCACTAAAGTCTAATTTATTTTTATGTCTTCTTCAGAAAGAGAGTGGCCTCCAACAGTTATTTTCCCATCTTGTTTCATCTTTTGAATTTCACTATCAGACAGTTTCTAAAAAAAATAAATAGATAATAAGCTAAATTTTAAAATTTCAAACCTTAATATCTTCTAAAACTTTTTTAAAATCTCCTTTAGACGAGGGCCTAACGTCTTAAAATCAGCATCGGCTTTAAAAGAGACTCCGTAATATTTTTTGTCGATCGACAAAGTAACATTTTTCACATTGAGCTCTTCCTCGATGTATTTCGTAAATGGAACCATTTCATTATAAGCATCTTTTGAATTCAAAATGACCACAACTTCTTTCAGAGGGTTCTAAAAATAAAAAAATAAAAAATAATGATAAATGAAACTTTTACTTTAATTGGCAAGTTTTTCGATCTCGAATCACTCTCCCTAAATCGATAACAGTCTGCATGTTTGAAACAGCCCTTTCGATTTCTTCATTAATTAAATTAAGCCTGAAAAAAAATTAATAGTCAAGTAAAAATATATTTAGATGTTACCTTGGCTGTGGCATTTGAACAAAATGAATGCTCTTTTCAGTCCGACCAATACATTTTTTAAATTTTTAAACATAAGTTCAGTCAAAAATGGCGTGTAGGGAGACATAAGGCGAACCATGCTGCTTAAAACCGAGCCGAGAGTACACAAAGCATTTTGACAATCTTCAATTCCAGTATCACCCTTTAAAATAAGATTAAAAAATAATTTAAATATAAATATTTTAATTATACCTTAAGTCTTCTGCGGTTCATCCTCACATACCAGTTACAAAGGTTTTCGATAAATTTAACCAATAGAGGAACAACAGTATAAAGGCGATAAGCTGCCATTTCTTTTCTTATAAAAACGTTTAAAGATTGAGTATAAGAGAGAATCCATTTATCCATCAAATTTTCAGGAATGAATGTTTCATCGTCGAAATTCAATTTGATTTTTTCTTCCTAATAGAAACATTAAAAACTTTTATTTAATTAAAATTTCTAAGCTTACGATTTCAAGCCGTTGAACGTTTTGAACAAAAAATCTATAAGCATTGTACCAAGGTAAACAGACATCTTTTAAAACATCTTTGACACCTTCTTCTTTAATCTGAGTTTATCAGCCCTGACACTGGAGAATTTATAAGGTAAAGTCGAAGGGCATCGGCGCCAAATTTATTTATGACCTAAAATAAAACAATATTTAAAATAATTTATGAGAATGAAAGGTCCTGGAGGAACACAAAAGTTGATAAGATTAATACTTACTTCAACAGGGTTCGGAAAGTTTTTTTTGCTTTTCGACATTTTCTGTCCATCAGATGCAAGCACGAGGCCGTTTACAATTAAATTTTTGAATGGCGCTTTTCCAAAAAGGGCTGTAGAAATGACCAGAAGCGTATAAAACCTGAAATAATTAATTATAATTTATTTTTAATAAATTAATTTTATTTTACCATCCTCTAGTTTGATCAATCCCTTCAGCGATAAAATCAGCTGGGAATTTTTTGAAAAATGTTTCCTTGTTTTCGAAGGGATAATGAAGTTGGGCGTAAGGCATTGAGCCAGACTCAAACCAGCAGTCAAAGACCTCAGGAACCCTTCTTAATGGTGGCTTCCCTTTCCGAACTGAAGGAATCGTCAATTCATCGACACTAAAAATGATTTAAGTTATTTAAGTCAAACAAAAATTTTTGTTTACAATTCACGATGAATGTCAGTTATTTTTTTCCCAGTCAATTCTTCCAGCTGCTGAATACTTGAAACACAAACGACTTCCTCAAAATCGTCTGATGTCCATAAAGGAATCGGAGTCCCCCAATAACGATTTCGACTCACAACCCAATCACGAGCATCTTTCAACCAATTTGCAAATCTCTTTTCTTTTACAAACTCCGGCACCCTAAAAAAAACATAGTCGCTGAATTCTAAAAACAATATTTTTTACCAATAAGTGTCGTTGTTAGCTTGAAGAAGGATTGGTTCATTTCTTGAACTCGGATAAGCCATGATGGAACAGCTTTGTAAATAAGAGGAGTTTCTGATCTCCAACAATAAGGATAACTGTGAGTAACTGTTCCAACGTTAAACACCAAATCCTTATTTTTAAGAAACTTAATTATTTCCTTGTCTGCATCCTAAAAATAATTTTTTTAATAATCTAAATTTTAAAAACAAAAAGATACCAACTTTGACATACATGTTGGCGAAATCTTTAACAGGAAGGACAAACTTTCCGCTTTGGTCTACAGGGCAGATGGGCTCTTGGTCTCTTTCGATAAGTTTTTCGTTGAGGCAAACCCTGTAATCGTCTTCTCCAAAATATGGAGCTTGATGGACAACTCCGTACCAGAATCTTCAGTAACATATGTGTCGTTTAAAACCCGAAAACATTGTTTAAGCTAAAATTTTAATAATTATCAAAATTTCAAATGTATTAAAGCCTACATGGGTGAAATAATCAAAAAGGGGAACATATTCAAGCCCTTTTAATTTAGAACCGGGAAAGAATCGACGATTTTATATTCATCATCTTGCTTCGTATAAGTAATATCATCAACTTGTTTGAATAATTCTGACAACCTTGATTTCATCAATATAAAATGTTTATTTGATTTGGTCTCTACAAATGAAAATTAGAATTAAAATATTTCTTAAATATTTATGTACCTTTGAGTTTCACATAAATAAGATCAGGGTTGACGCAAAGAGCCAGATTGCTTGGTAAAGTCCAAGGAGTAGTCGTCCAAGCCAATAAAAAGCAATTAGGATCTTTTCTCAGTTGAAATTTAGCAACGACTAAAACAAAAGGTTAAGTAAGAATCAAATTTTAAAATTTACTGACTTGTTGGATCGACGACATCTTTGTAGTTTTGACCAGCTTCAAAGTTGGAAAGAGGAGTGTGACAAGCGGTCGAAAACGGCATAACTTTAACTCCTCTGTATACCATCCCTTTTTCCCAAAGTTCGGAAAAAACCCACCAAACACTTTCCATAAATGTAGGATAAAGAGTTTTATAGTCGTTTTTAAAATCTAAAAATAAATTAAAGAAAAGAAAAAACAAAAGAAAATTTACCAATCCAACGTCCGATACGACTGACGATTGTCTCCCATTCGTTGGCATAACGCATGACGATTTTTCGACATTCCGCATTGTAGTTGGCGACACCGAATTTTTCAATGTCTTCGGGAGATTTTAAATTGAGAGTTTTGTCAATTTCGAATTCCTAGAATCAAAATACAAGTTTAGATATCAAAAAAAAAGAGATACTACTTAATCAGGGGTTCCCGTAGTGTGGTTAGCGGAAAAGCTTGACAAAAAAAATGTAGGAAATAGAGAAAGAAAATCCAAAATAAAAAGCGGTTAATGTTAAGTAATTTGGGATTCTAAAAACAAGATATTTCCCACATTTAAGTATTCTTAGAACGCCCATTTTTACAATATTTTCGGGAGTTTTTCTCGCTTTTTAGGAACCTCTTTTTTATAGTATTATCAGAAGTTTCCCGAGGTTTTTTGAAGAGAATTTCTCACTAACTGGAGGTATTTTAGACTTCAAAAACGAAATATTTCCCATATTTTCACACAGACCAGCAAAAGGAATCTGCTTGATAAAAAGTTTGCGTCCCTAACTTAGGGAAACCTTGAACCTACTAGAGTCACTGTCTAGCTGAAGATAGAATACTTACGACAGGTAAACCATGACAATCCCATCCAAACCTACGTTCAACATGAAACCCATTTTGGTACGCATAGCGAGTAACGACATCTTTGATCGTCCCAGCCAAAATATGACCATAATGAGGGAGTCCAGTCGCAAAAGGAGGCCCATCATAAAAAGTATAACTAAAACCAGATTATAAAAAAAGAAAAAACTTAAATAAGACATACTTGGGCTTTCCTTTTGAAAGCTTCTGACACTCCGCAAACGCATCAATCGACTTCCAGTACTTAAGAGTATTCTCCTCTTCGACTGGAAAGTCTATCTTTTCAGGAACAGAAGCCAGCATTATTTTAAAATCAAAAATAAAGCCGAATTCTTTCTAAAAATATGTCCCAAGTTGACACGCGTGAAATAAATCTGTAGGTAGGTTACCAGTTGAGAACACTGCTTTTCAACTTTATAACCAAAAGGTACCCTCTGAATTAAACCATCAACATGTGCATCTTCATAAATAGAACTTTCTAATTATTAACTTTTGGTATGTCAGTTTTTCATGACGAAATCGAAATAGAAGATTTCGAATACGACGAAGAAGAAGAGACTTACTACTACCCATGTCCTTGTGGTGATAAATTTCAAATTACCAAGGTAAATTATTTTTCATAGGTAATCAATTTTAACATTCTGCCTTTAGGAAGAACTTCTTGCTGGTGAAGAAGTTGCCACATGCCCCAGCTGTTCTTTAATTATTAAAGTTATCTATGATATAGTAAGTAATGTAGTTGTTTTAGTTACAAATTAAAATGTTTATTTTAGGATAAATTAATTGAGGAAGAAGAGAGTGTTAACGTAAAGGAAAAAGAAGAAGAGAAGGTTGTAAATTGAAGATGGGAGGTCGAGGAAGAGGGCGAGCAGCCCTTTCTTTTAATGTTGAGTCACTTGGAATTACTCCTGGCGACCTTCCTGGTCCAGCGGTTCAGCCTCCACCAGTTTATCCAACACTAGAGTTTAACCCAACACCGCTGATACCTACCCCAGATCATATGCAGCGTCTCAAGTATAAGAATGATTACTTGACATTTTATTCGCAGTTAAAAGTTGAATGTGGAGAAAAAGAAATAATTGGTAAGCGGAAGCACGGAATGGGTATTCCAGTTACGAACCAGAAGCCGATCCAGCTTGATTACGTCTGGGAACGTTTTCCGATGGAGCTGCGACCTACGCAGTTTAAAAAAAGAATGGCCCAAGCTTCTTCAAAACAGACGGATATTACAGAAATGTTTGTTTTATCTATCATGAAGGCATTAAATTATCTTCTTTTTTAGCCTGGCTCAACTCGAAAAAGCCGAAGGGTTGTAAAAACTGAAAAACCAGATCCAGATGAAAATGAAAATAACCAAAACGAAAATGAAGAGATGGAAGAATCCGATGAAGAAATGGACGACGGGACGGATTATAATCAAAATTATTTCGATAACGGAGAAGGCTATCTTGACGACGATGAAGACGTTGATGATGGCCCAATTTATTAATATAAACAACTGTAATTTTTGTAAAAATTAAATTATTTTATTATTAATTTTTGTTTTATATCACAGACTAACTCCAAGTTTCACTCTGATACCGTTTAGTTCGCTCCATCTCCGAAATATATTTTTCAGCTTCTTCTTCGCTCATCCCACCCTCTTTTTTTAAACTTCTAAAAATATAAATTAAAAAATAATACTAAAAATTAATTATTTTACTTTATGAAAGCTTCTTTGACTGCTTTGGGCATATCGTTGGAACTTCCTGCTATGTAAAAATAGCCATTTTGTTTATAAATTAAATCGTAAATTAATTCTGATTCTTTTTCAATCAAATGCTGGACATATCTGGAAAAAAATAAATAAAAGATACTTTTTGATAGGCTGCATATTACATTTTGTGAGGTTGATCGCGAGAAAAGGCAGTAAAAAGTTTTATTTCGTTGTTTTTTAGGTCGTCTTTAAAATGAAAATCTGCATTCATATTTCGACAACCGAAAAAAATGACAAGTTCTTTGTTTGATTGGAAAGCGATTTCGCTCAAAGCATAACTTCTAAATGGAGCGATTCCAGTTCCAGGTCCGACCATAACGACTGGCGAAGAATCCAAAGGAAAAGTCATCGACCCTTTTCTTATAGCGATTTTCATTTCATAACCTTCTGTAAGAGAGGCCAGCCAAGTAGAACATAAACCAATCCTAGGGACGAACATCTTCGTTTTATATCGTACAACAGCAACCAACAACTTCAAATCACTTTCAACCTAAAAGAAACAAATAAAATACACTTTTTAACCAAATCCTTACAGGAGATGATGCTATAGAAAAATGCCGTGGTCGAATAGGAAGTAACATCTCAAACAAATGATCCAACGTTATTTCTGACATAACATGTGGGAAATCTGAAAGAACCTGAAAAACAAAATAATTAAAAAAAAATATTTATGCAATTCTTACTTCAACAACAGTTCTTTTAGGACGATGGCAATAACTATAAAGTTCTTCTTGCCCTTCAGCTGTACAAAATTCAACAAGTTTTTCCTTTTCTAAATCATTATTAGTTACATGTGACATTACTTGGAACATATACCTTCGAGGTGTGGCCTAAAATACAAGCATAAATTTTGATGTTACATAAAATTGGTACTGCCAATTATCAGAAAATCATTTGACAACATACATTGAGGTCCCAAAATTTTTTTGAACATTCATACAAAGTGAATGGGCGCCTAAGAGCTTCTGGGACAGGCATTTCTGGATAAGCGTTTTCTAATTGGATAATAGTATCGCCATATAATTTTTCCTTTCTAAAAAAGATTTATAAATTCATAAACTTCAATAAAAATAGAATTACCTTTCTTCAGATGACAATAACGAAAGAAAATAATCGACGACTTTATCAGAATTTTGAGGAAGGATTATTGCCACATCGCCTGGATTGTACCGGAAGCCTTTTTCAGATTCAAATTTTAATAATCTGACATCCTGATAAAAGAAAATTTAAAAAAAAGAATATTTTTAAGAATAAAACAAACTTGAAAGTGTTCTTCCGGGGTAGTACGTTTATTAGATACTAATTTGACCTCATATTTTTCTTTCTCAGATGCAAAATTAATATCGATAGGTTGACTATCATGAGAGAAGTTTGCTTTCCATCTGAGTATTAGGTTGTTAGAAATATTTGAGTTATTTTTGTTTAGTGATTTCCATAAATTTTGAATCCAAGGGTCGATAACTGCATCTTGCCCAAGGTCATGCTGATCATCAGCGAGTCCGACTGGAACCAACGCTTTTCCCGACAGACTTTCCAATCTCTTGGCCAACTTTTTGGCGACAACATTAAAATACACAAAAGACGAATCCCCCAATCCAAGCACGCCAAAATTTAAATTCATCAACGAATTATTCGGAAGATTCTTTCTAAGTAAAAATTTCCATGAATTCTTCATATTGGAAGGAGTATCGCCTTGCCCAGTTGTCGACACGACGAAAACGGCTATCTTTTCATAGATCAAATTGCTCATGGTGTAATCATCCATGGCTTTAATAGAAGAATCAATACCCAAACTGAAATATAAGGTATGTATTACAATCTTGTTGATTCCGGAAAAACAAACTTACAATTTAGATTCACGCCATATTCTTTCAGCTACGTCTTGAGCGGTTCCCGTTTCACTTCCGTACAAAATTATCATTCTGATAGTTTGTGCTTCTTAATTCTTATTTTCTAATGAGTAATGTATGATTATCAAATAATCAACAAGTCTAGGTTACACAGAGGTTCATCGTTTAAAGAAGGACTTGTATAACTTTGGTTATACATCAATAGTGCTAACTGTTCTAAATGGAGGAAATTTTTATTCTGTCGAATTTCGAAATCAAGAAATTCATAATTTTTTTTGTTTACGAATTTTAAAATTTATTGTTTAAGAAACTAATTTTTAATATGTATTTTCATAAATAAATCTCCCAAACTTTAATGTTTTTAAATGAAATTTGTGAAAAATTACACCCAAAATTATCAATTTTAATAAAATATTGAATTAAAATTTCATAAAATTTTGTGTAAATTTCTGAGAATTCAAGTTTTTTTCCCCCTTTCAAATAAACATTAATTTATGTTTAAAAAGTATAATTTTTGAAGTTTTTTCATTATTTACCTAATTACCTCCAGCCCTAGTTTTTTTAAGGGTAGTACCTCAAATGAAAGTAGAAAAGGAAAACACAATCCAAAATTTCGGAAATTATATTCTACGGTTTATTAATTTAAAAAATTATTTTAGGTACTTAATTTTATTTTTATAATAGGAGGCAAATATGTACAAAAATATAATTAAAATAAGGTGAGACCATTTGAATTTGATGAAGATGTTCTAAATATTGCCTTTTTTAGAAAAATAATAAAATTAAATCAATTCCCTTAAATTATGACAAACAGATAAATAAAACCTTTGTAATCTTGAATTGAAAAAAATAAAAGTTTTTCTCCAAACTTAGTATTTTCGGTCGACGCTTCTTTTCGTGTTGGAAAGAACTTTTTTGATGATGGCCCAGTCTTCCATGATTTCGGCGTCGCTAAGCATGTAGACGATAAAAGGGCCGGAGACGGTGACAGGTTTCCGTCGGCCTGAATCTGAATCTTTGATTCCGCCGCGGCGCCAACTTCGTCCATTTTTTCCTGTTCGGCTTGATTTTTCTGTGTATATATCAAGTTGAATGTCGATGTTGTTTCTGTCCTCATCCAAACGACGCATTTTATCTTCGATTTCTTCTTTTAACAAATCGTACAGAAGGCATTTTTCATTCTAAAATAAAAGTTAACAATTTTCTCAGTTGAGGAGTTAGTTTACCTCAAAGTTTTGCCTAGCAGCTTGCTCTTCGGCTCGGAAACCATTTTCAATATTTTCCATCCTCAGCTTCTTAAGGACACCGGCGACTTCGATTCGATTCCGCATGTTCTCTTGAAGCTCTTGCAACGGCTCAGTATATTCTTTCGCAGTCCCATCTTGAACTTCCTCTAATCTTGACTTGATCTCAGCCACTCTTTCGCGATAAAGCCTGTTTTCAAGTAGAAAAAAATTATTAGGGCCTACTAAAAGATAAATTTAAGTTTGTTGGGCGAAATTTATGCCTACATTTCTCGAAATGTGTAAGGATTTCTGATAAAATATGAATGAGAATACAAAAATATTCATTGTATTCATAAGTTTTGGATTTATGAATATGAATAAGCCTAAATCTGAGTTTAACTTACTGTTCTTTCACAAGAGCAAATTGCCGTTCTAAATCTAAAAGTGTATCGCTCAACTCGATTCGTCTTCTTTCACACTCCTCCTCATCCAATTCTACAAAAATAAATTTAAAAAATACATTATAAGGTAAAATTAAGGGATTTCGTGTACCTGAACTATCTTCTGAATCGGAACCATCGCTGCTGTCCGAAGTTGTGCTCAATTTGTCGGACTCAGCTCCAGATTCATGATCGATTTCGTCGTTATCCGAATCATCTCGCTCCTCTTTAATTACCGTTGAAGTCGTCATAACTAATAAAAAAAGAAGGCGGGAAAAATTGCTGAAAGACACATTTTTTTATTAAATTATGTCACACAGTTAGGTAAGTAAAAATAAAAAAATACTATTCGGCTGCTTTTAAAACAAAATGTACATAAAAACTTACCTAATTATACAACTTCCTCGAAATTTTAAGTGCAGAAAACATTGAAATATTTGATGTTTACAAATTGATAGATCTATGAGTTATTGTAAACATTCTTCATAAAACCTTAAAGACTGTTATATTGTTCCGCCAAGTTCAGCAGTGTTGCCCAAATTTATTATATAAATAATTTCAAATTAATTAATTTTATTTTAATCATTTAGTAATTTTCTTATCTTTATAGTGTTTTTATTTTAGTCATAAAATAAACTCTATTGTTTTTGTTTATGTGTTTTTATTGATATTACGTAACCGACTCACGTGACTTTGAAGGTCTCTTATCAAATAAATTAAAATATTATTTAATATCTTTTTATTACCGACTACGAAGTCACCCAGTAAAGGCTTTGGTTGTTATGTCATCGAAATTGTTAAAATTACTTCCTCATCAGGTAATTTTTGGCCTGTTTTTTGTATTTAAACTTTTAAAATATGTGTTGCTAATGTTTTTGTTTATTAAGTGCCAACATACTTAGGAAGAAGTTATTGAAATTTTAGATGCTTTTGTCTCTGGATTTTTAGAGATGAGTTTTGGCATTTTTGGTTAATTCCTGCGGATTCAAGCGTCTATTGGTTTTAAATATGACTACTTCGTCTTTTGTGCCGGCCGTCAGTCCTCTATAATTTTTTTTACGCCTGGCAGCCTCAGTAGTTGTCTTATTAAATTATCTTTGTCATAGGGAGTCAATTTCAAAATTTGAATGGACTGTTTGCCAAGTAGCTCAAATTTTTTCAGGAAGTTACGTTTGGGGCAAGCTCCAGAATGTGTGTAGTAATGTCCTTTGTTGTTTAAAAAAAATTCAGCTATGTGCTTATTTTATTTTCATAATTATTTTATTTATCAGGGAAAACATTCGCTGAAGAGGTGGTACAGTGCGGGGGCGTCTGTACCAAATACGAAACTTTTTATTAATGGAAAAACAGTTGAATCTCAAACCACAGAATGGATAGATCTTCACAATCCTGCTACAAACGAGGTAACGAATAATTAATCAACAGTTAATTTATTGACGAAATGTAAATTTTAACCTTGAACCTTATCTATTACATGTTGATTTTAAGATTAGTTATTGTATAATTTTATTTGCTAATTACAGGTTGTGACAAGGGTGCCAAAAAGCACAAAAAAGGAGATGGAAGATGCTGTCGCTTCTGCCGCTGAAGCGTATAGATCCTGGTCGAAAACTTCGATCATAACAAGGCAGCAGATTATGTTCAAATTTCAAAATATAATTAAAGCTAACATGAAAGAATTGGCTGAAAATATTACTATGGAGCAGGGAAAAACGCTGGCAGACGCTGAAGGAGATGTCCTGCGAGGCCTCCGTACGATATTTTTTTGTTTTTTAACACTGGGGTTTCACAATAAGACTTTTAAAAATTTCTTCTGATTTGTTTAAATGTAGAGGTCGTTGAGCATGCATGTGGTTTACCGTCGCATCTTTTGGGCGAAACTTTGCCAGGAGTGGCTAAAGATTTGGATATCATTTCATACAGGACACCTCTAGGAGTAACTGCTTCCATAACACCGTTCAACTTTCCTGCTATGGTTCCACTTTGGGCTATTCCCATGGCTATAACGTGTGGAAATACGCATGTTATCAAAGTAAGATTGAAGTTCTAGATTTTTCTTTATATCTTTTTTAGCCATCAGAAAGGGATCCAGGTGCATGCATGATGCTTGTGGAGATGCTTCAGGAAGCTGGTTGTCCCCCTGGAGTTGTCAACGTCATTCACGGTGCTCATGCTGCTGTTGACTTCATCTGCGATCATCCAGCCATCAAAGCCATCTCTTTTGTCGGATCTGATACTGCTGTTTGTATAACTTTTATGTTCTTTGAAATATCTAATATGTTATTTTTAGGGTCAATATATTTATGAAAGGGGTGCCAAAAATGGAAAAAGGGTTCAAAGCAATATGGGAGCTAAAAATCATGGTGTGATCGTTTCCGATGCGAATAAAGGAAACACGTTAAACCAGTTGGTTGGTGCAGCTTTCGGTGCTGCAGGTCAGCGCTGT
Source organism: Orius insidiosus (assembly GCA_014119065.1). Taxonomy (NCBI): domain Eukaryota; kingdom Metazoa; phylum Arthropoda; class Insecta; order Hemiptera; family Anthocoridae; genus Orius; species Orius insidiosus. The sequence goes on along the minus strand of JACGAQ010001441.1, from coordinate 47,874 downwards.
ATGGCTTTAAGTACAGCTATTTTCGTTGGAGAAGCCAATTCTTGGATGGCAGATTTAAAAACAAGGGCTGAAATGTTGAAAGTTAATGCTGGAAATGTCCCCGGGACAGATTTTGGCCCTGTTATCTCTCCTGAGTCGAAAAAAAGGATTGAAGGATTGATCCAATCTGGTGTTGACGAAGGAGCCAATTTGTTGTTGGATGGACGAGGTTATGTTGTCAAAGGTCACGAAAAAGGAAATTTCCTCGGCCCGACCATTTTGACTGATGTCAAACCACATATGAGGTGCTACAAAGAAGAGATCTTTGGACCTGTTTTGATTTGCTTAAACGTTGACACATTAGATGAAGCAATCGAAATCATTAACAAAAACCCATACGGAAACGGAACTGCAATTTTCACCAATAACGGAGCCACTGCTAGGAAATTCACTCATGAAGTCGACTGCGGGCAAGTGGGCATCAACGTTCCCATCCCTGTTCCTCTCCCAATGTTTTCATTTACTGGATCAAGAGGCTCATTCAGAGGTGACACTCACTTCTACGGAAAACAAGTAAGAAAATTCATCAAAAATAATTTCATACTAATTTAATTTTAGGGAGTTCACTTTTACACACAAGTTAAGACAGTCACTCAACTTTGGAGAGACAGCGATGTAACTCATTCTCAGGCTGCAGTCGCCATGCCTGTCATGCGATAAAACAAAATAAGCTTTAAATCCATGTCTTCCATATAAAGACTGCTATTTTTGCCATATTTACTTTTATTTTTTTCTCTCTCCATATTTTGTTGAAATTTCAATAAAGTTTACATTCCTGTTTTATATTTTGTTTCTTTTTTTCTGGACCAATTTTATTGATTTGACATAGGGAAGCGTGAGAAGTTTTTCCTACCTAACAAATTTGTTACAGATAAGAAATCTTTTGTTGATTATAGCGTATCTTTTTTGAACACCGAAAATAGTGGACCTTTAAAAAAAAACCGACTGTACTCCTCACCTTTGGGTTTAAAAAAAAATTTTTTTTCTTCTTAGAAGAATCTACTTCTCTTTTCACACTTGTAGAATTATCAGCCCTCGCATTGCCCCATATCCTTCAGTTCCCTGTAGCCCAAGCCAACATGACTGCCTTTTTGGTGGACTTTCATCAATTACTCCTTATATTTTTAAGAATTTTCGGTATAAAAAAAATTGAAATTAAAATTTTTTTTACATTAATTATTATTTTAGTAGGGAGAAATTCCATACTTCCAAGCCTAACGAGAGTGACCTCTCTTGTGCAAAAATCCCATTATTTTTACCCTGATAATTCAAAAAATTTTCGAAAAATAAAGAACTTTTTTTCGGAAAAAATCGCAAATTTAAAAAAGAAAACTTGGAAAATTTTTTAAAAATCAAAAACTTATAAAATTTTGTGAAAAAAAACTTAAAAAATTTCTCCCCCCTAAAAAATAAAAAATTTCCCCTCCCTTATACTTCCCCCTCCGTTATACTTACCCCTCCTATATTTTTACTTCTCTTTAAGGAAGTTTTCCTTGGAAGCTCTTCAAACAAGTACTTTTTTTAAATATAAGAATTTTTATTTATGTTAAAAATAAGATTTATTAATTAAAAATTTCACCGTTGAAAATATCAAAACAGTATAGAAAAAACAATATAGATACCTAATTCTATTAACCTTGAATGGTGGATTTTCATGGGTCATAAAAAAAATGCCACGCGTGGCATGGCAGGAGGGGGTCGCGTTTTATTTTTTTAATTTCCTTTCTTTGACGTAACTTCTTGATTCTTGATACTCCGGAGTAAGCGGCGTCAGTCCTCTCTTGTTCTTCGGTGAAGTAACAGCAAACCGGGAAGGCCGTTCCCCCCATCTCGACCAGTGAAAGTGGACATTTCTACACGACTCATGTTTCATTAAATCCCCTCCGGTCAATTTTTTAAGGTAGGCCACAAACTATATACATTTTATCACTTTTATTTTTTTTATCAAAAAAATTTTTTTTTAAATCAAACATATTTCCTTATATTTTAAGTAATTAACGAACAGGTCGATTACGGAATCAATGAGCGGATCTTATAACCGCCACTTATGATGAAACATGTGGAAACTTGCACATAACAGCATTTACACTTCCGAAAAATCTTTTTGAGTTTCGATTCCCTCAGCTTTCCCTCCGCCGGAAATTCGCTAAAAGGTTCGACACACAAAAATGCAAAAAGAAATGTGAAAGTGCGAATATTATTTCGGATTATAATTTAATAGTCACTTAAGTGTTTTGGTGACACAAATTTAGGAGAAAATTCCTTATTTCTTCTACGTCTAAAGGTAGAATATCTTGCTAAAGATTGTAATTTTAATAGATAAAAGTTCTGTTAAGCAAAAAATTTTCCTCGAAAAGATGAAGGAAAAAAGGCACAAAGAAATTTCATTATTGTTCGGGAGTGTAAAGACCTCAATATCATTCACCTTTAGAGAAGAAAAAGGGATGAAAACTCCCTTATAAAAAAACTAGGTAATTGGCAGAAAAGAACTAGTATTGATCAACAAAAGGTCAGTAGACTGGAATTTAAACTCGGTAGAAAAATCCATTTTATGGAGCCGGAGCGGAGAAACAAGTTTTTCGAATTTCGCATTAACGCTACACATCCAAAATAATGGCCAACGGAGAAGATGCCTTTTAGAGATGGTAGCCGAAACGAAAAAGACCATTGGTCATTTCGATTTTACAATGTACTTTCTTTTTGAGAAAGGTCAAAGTGGTTTCTTAGAATCTCAGTTGTTTTTTCGAATCTGCTCGCATTTTGTTTAAATGCTCTACCGATTCTAATTTGCGGGGAAAAGACACGGTCCAACAAGCGCGACGATAATTGTATACGGATTACGGATAAAACGAGATAGAGAAACCCCTAAAAATCGAAGAGTGTGACTAATTTTAAAAAAATACTTGGATTTTCCCACATTTTTTATATGAGAATCCCATCAAAATTCTATTGTCGAAGGTTTTATTTTTTGAGCTTCGAACTTTTCAAAATCATACATTTTTTGGGCATTTTAAAACCGTAATAGAACTTAAAAAAATTTAAAGTTGGCTTTTAGAATAAGGAAGAGCGATTGTTGATGCAACAAGTGCGATTGCGTATTGCACAACAGGTATTTCAAGAAAAGAGAGGGAAAATGGGCGAATGACCCAATTCAATACATACGCGTAGCCACTGGATTAAGAGTCTTGAGAAAAAAAAAGTTACTTGGAATCTTAGATCGCCTTAAAAACTAAAGAAGAAAACAACTTCCATTTTGGTTCAGTCAATAAGTGGAATAAAGCAATTATTTGGCAAAAGGCCTTTTTTTTGTTTACGGATGCTTGTTTAAGTATCTGGAGTCCTCGAAGGAAACTTCCAAACTACGGCAATTATTTGTCATCCCTGCTATCCAAAATTTTTTTAAATTATGAAGGTAGAAAAAATTGAAGTCCTCTCCCATCCAGGCATCACCTTACGAGCGTGAATAGTCCAAATTTCTTCTGCTTTCCATCGAAAAAATAACTACTTTTCGAAAAGTTAAGGACCTTCTAATAAATTTTTAACATGTACAAGGAGTATTTTGGTGAAGATCCGATTAGTAGTGCATTAAACAAACCTTTAGATGTGTAGATCTCCGCCACTTTTTCGCATTTCCAAAAAAGCTCTCAAAATTTTCAAAACAACTGGAAAGGAAGATTCCGTGAAAATTACGGCCTGCACCACAGACAACATTTGATTGGTTAAGACCACTAATCAATTCCATTCTATGGGGCCTGGAGACTCTTTCCCAAAAACCGTGGAGGGTGTCACAATAACTTCTGTTTGAGGAAGTTAATATATTAAACATATTGAGAAGCGTTAGTGTGATATTTTAGGTAGATTTCTTTTCTTCAAAAATCTACCTATTGTAATGTACCAAGTAGTCGCAGATTCAAAAAATTTTCTATACGTTTTTCGTTTCATACCTCCTGGACCCCAAAACCATCCTCAGTTGAAAAGTTATATATATATATATATATTAGCACGATAACTGGAGCAATTTTAATGTGAGGGTGACGATATCCGGTATTTAGAGCTTTTATCTCAATAGCTCGGACGAGTTCGTTAATGGCTGAAATCGGACCAGCGATTCACCTACTTTACTTAGGGCTTAAAAGACAAAATTGGCATTTTCTATTGAAATCCTAGTCCTTTTGCAAAAAAAAAACTTTAAGACCTCTGCGAGGGCGTGTAAAAAATTAATTAAAGCAGGTTTGGACGAGCCAGGCGCAAAATATTGAACTAGCTAAACTTTAAAAAAAATTTGAATTTATACCGGGAAATTATTAAATATTTTATTAATAAAATTATCAGATGTTTTTCTAGGGGCTCAGTGGCGCAATTTTTCTTATATCATCATTTTTATAACATAATTATATATTTTGTGTTTATACATATTAATTTTAATCATGAAAAGAAATCTACCTTTTAGTCCCTGCTACCGCAGGGTCATTATTTTTTATCAGGGATTATTTGAAATTTGGAAAATAAATTTTAAAAATCTCCAGAGTTCCTTGGGTTATTTATTTAAAAAACGACGATATAATGAGTTTTAAAATTTTTTTTGAGAACTGTCCTTCCTGCTTCGTCAAGGCAACTATGGCAACTATTCGGGCACGTTAAAATTTTTTGGTTTTTCTCCTTAAGTTACAACTGAGTTATAAATTAAAGATAAAGAAGATAGGTAGTTATTTTTCCTTTTATGTTACTTTGACTGATATTTATAATGGGTGTTGAATAAATATGCCTAAAATACATAAGTCAACTGTGTATTCGTAAGCAACCAATGTATATCTAATTGAATGCTGCGCATTGCGCCGATCTGGGTGTGAACCTGTATTATATTGTATTAAAATTTATAAACAATTAGCACTTAACTCCTTGCGTAATCTGCGGTTCTACTTCTTAAAACTCCCGACAAAAAAAAGGCTGCCGTTACGCTTCGGTAAAATTTTCATTAGTTCCTTCAGAAAGGATTAAAAGTCAAGGATATTGAGGGTTAAAGGAAATACGTGTTTCAAAACTTAGGTAATCAAAAAAACAAATAAAAAAATCTATTATAAAAAAATCTATTCTGAGAAACTGTTTCAAGTAGGTACTGCAAGCGAGTGCCTAGGGAAAAAAAGAGCAGTCGACTTCGCAAGGGCAATTTTCCTTTCTTTTTTTTGGAGTAACAAATTTTGAAATTGCCATCAAAAGTATCATGGTATAGAAGCCGGAATATTAACATTGTATATTAACCTTGCGAATACAGAGATAAAAATCACCATCTTCTATTTTCAATGTCCCATTGACTTAAAAAGATCAGGAACAAAAGGTATAATAATCCTTTAAAATATTTTTCTATGTCCTCCCAAGGAGATCGATAATAGGATCAGAAGGAAGAAAAAAACTAAACAATCACTAATTATCCTTAATTGATCTTATAATAAAGTAATGATGAATAATGTGAAGTTGTTTTTCAGGCGTTGGATGGAGTACAACGTGAGCGATTCGTCGTCTTCGGACGTCGAAGGGACCGTCGTCGATTTGGAAGCGATCACCGGGTTCAATTTTTCCGAATGCAATCCTCTTTATATCCCATCGATTCAAGAATATTTTACAGGTTTGCGCAACAATTTATGGAAATGTCAAATTTATTGCTCACGCCTATAGTTCCTGGTCGTAAATCATACAAAATATCTAATTTTAAAATTTTCTATTACCTAATTACGTTTGCTCATTAAGAGATTCGACTTTTATTAAAGTCTGTGCGGTAAATATTGCCATTAGAACCGCAACGACTTATAGAAAAATGTTCAAAATTGATTCAAAATGCCATAAAAATGGCAAAAGAATCGAATAAACTGACGTAACAATTGGAAACAGTTCTAATCAATCTGAAGACTGGCATACTTTTTATGGCTCAAATCGAGTAACCACATTCGAAACAAACGTTCAAAATCAAACTAAAATTTCATTTTGACCCTCCGATAAATCTATAATGCAGAAATAATTATGTTTGCCTCGGACCAATTTTAAAAAAATATTACGTTAAAGCTATGTTTTAACAGACCAAAAAACTAAACGGCCTTGGGTTCCTAACTTCTTATTTCGAAATATTCGATTTAACATTTCTCCGGGTTAAAATAATTCTCCATTTCTTTTTTTGAACCAACACAATAATTTTTCTATCACCCTCATGTTATGGAAAAAGTGGTGACGGTATGACGGTCGCAAACCATTTGACATCCGGATATTTCTTCTGACTCTTAAAATTTGAGGCGCTCCGAATACGAAGGGCGAACTCGACATCGGACAATTTTTTTTTTCATTTTCAGATTCTAGACCTTTTGAAGAATACACCCATGTAATTTTTATAATGAGTTTCCCCTATTTTCCCCTTTAAAATACGTAAAAACCGATATGCGGCAAAGCTCTACTCTCAACCTTTTTTATTTAATTTTTTTTTCTTTTCGAGATTTGGTGATTTTTAAAAAACCCTTTTCTCTATGATTCTATGATGATTCTAAAATCTCGCCACGAAAATTCCAGAGAGTGACTTTTCTGTCGAGTTCGCCCTTAACAGAAAACTTTAAAATGCGAATATCTCGAAACTACGTTTTGTCGAGTTCGCCCTTCGTATTCGGAGCGCCTCATTTGAAATTTGAGTTAAAAGGATTACAATTACGTCTTTTTTAGGAAGTTAGCTCTAAAGTTAATTGGGTTTAGTTTTTCGAAAAGAAGGACAACGGATCCACATTAACGTGAGATGGTGGATAACTTTCTCTCCATAACACCCATGATGTAATCCTTTTTCCTCTTTCCACAATTTTAAAACCTTTCTGTTATAAATGGTGAATATTAAGAGAGAGAGAAAAAAAACCACGAATTCGACCTAAATTTTTTGTTTAATATTTTGATATTGAGTTCAATGACGTTATCGAAAAAAATGAAGGATGTCCTTACAAAAAATAAGTTCAAGAAGAAGAAAAGAAGTTTAATTTTACCATTTTAAATAACTGGGACGAGTTATTGAATTTATTTTCAGCTTTTAACGAGCTAGGCCTAGCTTTATTCACTTTGGGTGGCTGTGCTGTTGTCATAGTACTTTCTTTATATTTGGACACGGTAAAGCACATTGTGAGAACAGCTCCGACGGCTACGAAAACACATTCTGTTTTTGTTGTGAGCGTCTACCCGGTAAGAAATAGATGCTAACATTTCAGCAGCATAAACCACTTTTAAATTCTAGGTGGTCGCTATAGCGACATATTGTGCGACTATAGTTCCTAGAGCACAACTTTTAGCCGAAGCTGTGACGCAAGGGATGTTCATGGCTTGCCTCTATCAGCTATTCTGCTTGGTGGTCGCCTACTGTGGAGGAGAGGCCGAAATGATCAAAAAAGTCCACCCTGATACATTAAGCATGCAGGTCCCACCATGCTGTTGTTGGCCTTGCTTCTCCTTTTTACCTACATTCGAGCTTAACAAGTACTGAAATATCCCCTTATTTTTGTTTTTTATCAACATTTTTTCAGGAAAAACGTGAGAGCTTTAAGACTGTTAGTTTTGCAGCTGCCAGTCGTACAGGGCTTAACTTACATGATTTTACTTGTAATGTGGGCTGAAGAACAGGTAACCAAATTCATTTTAAATTATTTTCATTTTTATTTTTCTTGAAGAGTCTATACCAAGTTAACTACAACTACTTCCAACCTATCGTCATTTTGTCGATTTTACTTGGAATTTGGGGAATGGTGATGACGATGAGGGTCACTTTGAATTCGCTCAAAGAATACCACATTCAAGGGAAATTCATCGTTCTACAGTTGGTTTTGCTTTTTGCGAAATTTCAAGGTTTTATAGCCAAAACAGTGGCGACAAGCGACTTTTTCCCGTGCAAATATCCCATCACGTCATCCGTCTATGCAAACCGTGAGTTTAAATCTTTAAATCGTAATTAATTATTATTTTATTTTAGTGATTTACAATTCGATTTTGATCTGGGAAATCGTTTTGCTATGTTTTGTTGCCCGGATATTGTACAAAAAGCCGATCCCGATCGAATCCTATCCTATAGACAACAACTCAAACATCAACCGAATGAAATCGATATCGGAAAAGACAAAAGAAGAAACTATTATTAACAAGAATTTAACTGTTGTTCGGTTTTAAAATTGTTTCTGAATATTTTTTTTGTTATAATAGGGTACATTTATTTCTCATTTATTATAAATTATAATTTTAATGAATATGATTGCCCAAATGAAATTTTATCCTTATTATCTATTAACAAATAATAGTGAATAATAATAGAATTAAAATTTATAACTGTGATAATTTAAAGTATAAATTTATTACACCTTAGTTTATTGCATTTTATGGCACGTTTTTTTATTTCTATGTTTAAAAATAAAAGCATACAAACAGGATTATTTGTTTTTCTGAAACATGCGTCAAAATAATAAGTTGGTACTGAATAAAAGTGAATTTGAAGGTTCAAGGTAATGAAATTTGGTATTTATCCCTTTTCAATTGATGGGTCGATTTTGTTCATGGCTGAAATCGGCCAAGGGGTCTGGGTACTTTGCTTAGGGCCCCAAACTGCACAATTTACATTATCAAGAATACACGATGTTTCTTTGATATTTTTGATGCACGGATAGCATACTTGAGAGTAGATTTAGAACAGCTGGATGCAATAGATTTGATATGAAAGTAAAGTAATCTACTTTTAGTCCCTCGATACAGTAGGGCTATTACTTTTGTGAAAGTGAAGGAACAAAATGTAAAATAGGCGACGTAAATTAAAAAAATAAAAATTTACAAAAGTTTTATTTTAACATCACTCTTGAGGTTGTTGGGTTTCTACAAGATCTTTACGTTTGGTTTCAGGAACCATGGTAAACACAAAAATACTACACAAAATACAAGAAACCGAAAAAGCGAAAAAATTTACATAAATACCATAATTCGATTTGACAACTTGAAAAAATTTTGTGACTAAAAACGAAGACGCGGCGTGGCTGATTGTCGTGAACGAAGACGCCAGACCTTTTATATGTGGTGGGAAAAGTTCGCCTTGAAGAGTATTTACAATCGGTCCTAATCCTAAAGAGTATAAAATTGAAAAGGAACATATAGAAACAAAAGGTATCCACGTTGAATATGGTGAAAAATATAAAAAATAAATTGCGGTCGTAAAATGAGCTACAGCGCATCCGATGCTCGATATTAGAAGTAAAGGACGCCGACCGAGACAGTCGATGAAAGAAGCGGAGACGAAAGTGAACAAAAAAACTAAAGCTCCGAACAATATCGTGTATTGGTCCGCATTTAAAAAGTTTTCCGTCGTCTGAAAATTGGTGGCAGCATAAGCGACGACGGCCGACATCCAGTAAAACGTTGAAAAATCGCGATTAAAATAACAACTGTTAACTTCCTGTTGTATTTATTTGAAAAAAGTTCTCTAAATGATCGTTTTCCGTAGTTATCTTTGACGACAGTGGCTTCAATTTCGTTGAGTCTCGCGTTGACGTATTGCTCATCGTGTATGCCAGTGAGCCAAGTTAAGGTCCTTTTCGCTTCAATGATTTTCCCTTTTTGGACCAAATAATGTGGAGATTCTTCAAGAAAAAACGATGAAATAAGCCAAAACGATGAGACAGAAATCGAAATGATCCCAAGCGTCATATACGAGACATACGGCCCGGCGGAAAACTCGATGAGATGCCCCAAATAGAGCATCGCCTGGAAAAGCGTGCTCAACGCCCCGCGCATATTATTGGGCGCCACTTCGGCAATATAAAGAGGAACAGTTGTAAAAACGATGCCCATCGCCAACCCGAAAAGGAATCGGACGAAATATAAAATTTCGACAGACCGCGTTGTTAAAACGAGTATCCATCCCAAAACGGATATCAGTGATGCTACTATGAGACAGATTTTACGTCCTACAACCCCAATGAGATAACCTGCTGGTAGAGGGCTTAAAAAATGTCCTATTTCATGGGCGGCGGCGAGATTTGAACTTTGTGCTTCTGTTATAGGTATAACGCTATCTTTGCTTTTTAATTTCTTCAAAATCGGAGTGGTCCAGCCCACTGTACAGCCGACGCTCAAGACTCCAACACTTCCTACAAAAATCATACGATTTATTCAGACCATAAATATTTTCATCCAGTATAAAACGAGCCAACCATAGTTGTACCTAAATCTATTGAGATCAAATAAACAAAAACCTTAGAAAAGTTTTCTATCCCTAGTTAATAAAAAATCCAATAGATAGAGACACTTTGATCGGTTTAGTATACCTTTAAATTATTCAAAGCAATTTTTTTATTTTGACTTAATATTTTCCTTTTATCTTCGATTCCTCTTTCTCCTCTTTCACTTGAATGCTTCCAAGTTTTCAAGAAGAAAAATGAAAAGCCACAAAATAAGTTATTTTCAAGCAAAGTTAACCACTTAATTAAACCAATAACTTACCTAGAATCGCTGAAAATGCCTGTTTCATCTTGAGTGAAGTCGGTATTTTCGCTTTTTCTGGTCCATTCGTAAATGTTCTCGACGTTTCAATGTCCAATCTACAAGTGTTCGATAAGGAAGACAGGGGGAAAAAAATTAAAACATTCCGACCTTGGAAAGAGCGCCAATTTTGAATCCAAACGAGGGATTTAAGTTATCTAAAGAGTTTGCTAATCGCTATACAAATATTGATTTAAAATCTTTTATTTTTCTGACGAGCCGAAAAAATATTAAAAAGGTCTTCACTTTTGAAAAATTCTCCAATTTTTTTAAAATAAAAATATTGCAATATTTTTCAATTTTTATGTATGATTGTAAGGCAAAATTACAAGCAAAATTACTATGAGTGAGGACATAATTTCAAGAGAAAGAGAAGTTAATAATTAGTTATTAGTGTCCGAAAATAGCCGAGGGAACCCGAGAATTTTTCACACCCGATCGAGACTCCCGTCACCCCCAGCAACGTCGCCAGTTGACGTTTAGACTCTGGGTCGACCACACCACGTTCTTCTCAGCCGAAATCGACTTCAAGACATCGCAAAAATGAGCGGGAAATCTCAAAATAAGCAAAACCTTCTTACTAAAATTAAAAAAGAAGTCCCAGACTTCGAAATTAAGGTATGTCAAAATTCTATATTACTAATAATGAAAAAATTAATGCATGAGAGACTTTAAAAAATTACAGGATGCACCCAAATCGCTGATTTGTTAGACATGGAATGTTTCACAGACTTCTTAATTTTTTTCTCGAGATTTATCAATTTTTTTCTTGTTTACTTCAAGCCTGAAAAATGACTTCTTGATATACTCCGAACCACTTAAGTTTAAAGTCGTTCTTAAACTTAAAGTTTTTGAAACTATTCTAGTGATTGTGGTGCCTTTACTGATTTTTTTAAAGGATCTTTTTGTCAAAAATGTGATAATCACAACCCTTTTCTTCAAAAATAAAAATCGATTACTACCTACTTTAACAATCTTGAGGAGTCTTTTGTTCCTTAAGAGACACTTAAGGATTAAATTTTTTTTCTTTTTTCTTTCTCCTTCATTTTTGACACACACACAAAAACGATAAAGCATAAAAGATTTGAGAGGAAAATTTGTTTTTCCGAAGGCTTTTTTTATTATTTTTATTATTATTTTTATAATGGAAGACGAAAATGAGAAAAGATCGAGTTCCCTTATCTCAAGTTGCCCCTTATTGCGTTACTGGATACGGAGATATCATGTGATACAGAATATAAATGTGTGCCCCCGTGCCGTCGCCATCCCGGGGGATGAAGTGGAAAAAAAAAGCAGAAGTTAGATGCCGTGCGTTCTCGTTTTACGCGGCGTTTGTCTTTGATGGGGAGGGCAATCCGACGCTTTTTCAACCCCCGAGGCCCGATACCGACACCTTCTCCGATCTCTGGGCTTATTCCAACTCATCTTAAAATACATGAGACCAAACAAACGGAAACACGGACTGAAATGAATTAAAAAAGTCACATCTAAAACTGAATCTTGATTGCTGGAAAAAATAGGTATACCGGTGGCAGCGTTAAAGAAAAAAGATATGATTCTTTAATTGTCTTAAGTGAGAAAGTCGATTTGAAAGCGTTGAGTTACGCTTTTTTTAACGCCCGCGGATCGTGAAAGGGTTGGGGTTTCCGAAGGATCATAAGGCGGGGCTATTTTGTCCCTAGTCGGGCAAATTAGAGGATCTCCCAACCTATAATCTTCTCTTTTGTTTCGAATGGGAGGAGCCTAACAAGTGGTAGTTATTAACCAGTCGGATTCACGGCATAAGCGCTCTCCCGGGGTTATATATCCTTCGAAAAAATATCTTATTATCTTCGAAATGTCAGGTATCTCATGAAACTACCATTTTTCTTGTCTCGACGTTGAACTTTTAAATATTTTCCATTTTTATTCACGAAAAATAACAATATCTCCCATTACGGATCATTATCTGAGTAGCTCCTATATCAGTGACGTCTCGCTCCGGGTTATCACAAACTTAAATCTTTGAGAAAGCTCGGGTAACTTAAGCCGGAACATTAGGGCTAATTACGTTCGGAAAAGGCTGTAACCTTAGAGGACCTATCGGTTATCTACGTTAAATTTTAACCAATTGAAATATAAGATCAGAATCTAATAGCATGCAAATTTTATATATTTTGATTGGTTAGGAAAGCTGTATCAAATATGAAAATTTGTTGACCCTATAAAAACAATCTTGTTTTAATAGAATTCCGAGTATACAAAGGGTCTATTTCCGTTTTGCATTTCGGGCTCGTGTCCAAACATTGCACCGTTTATTCCCCCAACGTTGCAGCCGATCAAGGAGGCATTTCTGGCAGCATCGTTTCCTTTAAAATTTATTTATCGCCTTAGGAGGGGGAAAAAAAGAAATACAATGGCGTGTAAGCTGATAGAGTCTGGCCGCTCTCATTGAAAAACCCAAGCAGGTGTTAGCCTTTGCCAATTATAGACTCTGACTACTAAAAACACAATTCGGTTTTATCTTAAGGACGTTAAAAATTTTGATTTTTTTTTTTGCTTGTCGTTTATATCATAAAAAAAACCTTTTATAATAAAAAAAGGTAATAATTATTATTAATCAACAAAGAAGAGTTTAGAATTTCTGGTATATTCTTTCCTTGGAAGATCATGTGGGAGGTTTTATACAATATAATTAGCGGGATGTGATAATGAAGGGGAGGGGGTATGGGTGTTGATAATAAAGGTAAGGGTAGACAGGTCTAATGACTATGACCGGTGTCCCTTGACAAGCCCTTACAAGGAGAAATAATGCCGCTCTTGTAACAAGAGAACGGCGACATCGGAGCAGGAATCCTCCACCATCCCCCGTCTCAACACCATACCAATTATTCAACTCCCATCACAAGAAAACCAACACCCGGTCCAAGCTTCTCGTTACATGCTTTTTAATTAAAAACTCTACCCGTTTTAACGCGATACGGAATTAGTTAATGGATTCCCTCTGTTTTCATTCGGATACCGGGGTCCTCTTAGCGTCCCTTAGAACCTGAGACTCTTCTGTCTTGTACGGGAGGCTTGTCTAGGATTTTCCCTGACTGTAAAGAATCAAAAGATAATCTTAGATATCAAAAGGCCTGAAAGGTGATTTTACATCTGGGAAAGCTTCTGTATCTAGCAACAGGTGTCATCTTGGCGCCTCTGTTCTGACTATTTACATCATCGCTTTAACAAATCCGATAAACCCTATTTATTTTGTGTTGTTTGGACCATGATTTCCGGGGTAACATCCGCTTTGGTTGCGATTGGTGCAATGCTCTTCTCTGGAAGCGCGAATTTTGGTCTTGACATCTGGCGTTCTGGTCCAAAAAAAATTTGTTAAAAAAAATTAAAACATCGATACTTAGAAAGAGGAAAGGGAGACAAAAGTTTGAAGTCCGAGAGGCAAAATAATTTCTATAGAGGTTTCTCCTGTTACTGAAATGAATAAGGGGTTAACACGGGGTGAGAGGGGTTGTATTTATAGTTTTCCAGTACAGCGAGAAACTTTATCACCCCCTTGTAACACGACTCGTTTGTTTAAAACTCGCACATACACAACGAGAGAGAGGGAGTGAAGGGAGGGAACCTATTTCGGTTTAGAATCTCAACTTAATTTGAAATATGATTCGGCCAAGGCGGCTTGAGGTTGATGGATCGGACCCGCGGATCGTGTTCCAGCAAACTCTTAACTGGCCCGACATTTCAATGGGCTCCGCTAACCGACTCCTCGACACCTCCTGAAAACCCGACACAATGAAAAGAAGTTTTATTGTTCTGCAAGTTTTTATGAGCTTTATGGACTCTTTGTTGGAGAATTTCCGTTAAAACCAGTAGAAAAACATGATTGCCGAAATAAATAAATAAAATAGCAATATGGTATAACAAAAATTATAAAAAAATTTTTTCAAGGCGTACTAAAGATGAGTTCTGAAAAAATTGTTGTGATTGTACGCGCACCTTCTGGCGTCGTCGAGGATTTCAAAGTCGCCTGTAATGAATGCTGGACTGTGGGATGCTTGAAAGATCACCTCAGCCTTGAATATCCGACCAAGCCGAACCCGGAAGAACACAAATTGCTTTTCATGGGAGAACTCTTATCGGATGACGTTTTTTTACGCGACATCATCGGTTCCACGAACGTCCTTTACTTATTTCACGTGAGGACGCAAATGGACGTTTTTGAAACATTATGGAAACAATTCCACGTCGAACACAAAGACTTCGAAGAGATCCAGAAGGCGTATTTTAATTTTTTATTTCAAATTACGCTCTTAAAAAATGCGGTATGGAAACGGGCGAAGAGAGCGAAGAAGAGCCTCAAGAAGCGCACCAGAACCTCAAGAAGAAAACGACGAATGGCTTCACTCCTACGTACGTTTCTTCCTTCTTTTTGTCCTCGCTTTTCTCTACTCCACCCCCGCCCGCGTCTTCTTCATCGTGGCTATTTTATGCATCGCCTACCAGTGCAAACGAAGAAACACGGTAGACCGTGAGGATCAAAGTACTCTTCAAACCGCGTGGAATTATTTCACATTATTTTTTCTCTCTTTAATCCCCGACATACAATAAAATTTTATCTATTTTCTGAAACCTTCTCCCCCTCGTTAATCTTGCCAGAATGCAGTTAAAGGCATTTGGCCAGAAAAAAAAATATGTTCAGATAAACGATGTTGCACTTAAGCCTCTTTATTTTGACTTTAATTGGGTTGCAGCGTCAATTTCAAATTTATTTTTGGTCAACCTAATTTATAAATTTAAAACGACGTAAACAAGACTGTTTGTGTTTATTTTTAACGAGAAAAAGGATAAGTATCTGCCACCAAAAATGATAAATTCCTTCAACGACAGCACCTTCTCGACTAATCTTCGACCAGGGGTCTCCCCAAAAAAGTCGTCCGTTCTTAACCGATGACTAATACATCGAAGTAGCCCTAAGACGGTCAATTACTTGATAAATTAATGGGGCATGAAAACCGTAGTGGTGTTGTGTTACTGAGACGATCGGGGTTCAAACGGAGCCGCTGCTTCCCCCTATCGCCCCGGACCATCTCTTGTCCTCGTGGGAATGCCGCGTGGACGTTTTTCCTTAATATTATTGTGACGTAAAAAAAAGGATTAAAACAAGAGGGAGAAAAACGTTGAAATTCCTCAGGATTATATATCATAGGGCCGGCTCCCACACTTCAAGACTTTTATCATACCCATGTAATCTAGACGTCGACTTTTTTTTCGCGGAGCGCATTCTTGGATATTTAATCCTTTTTTATGTAAAAAGGACATAATTTATAAAAATTTCAAGGTGTGGTAAATTTAAATTTTATAAAGCATACACGAAATAAAATGAGCATGAAATGTTCATATCGAATTTCATTTCGTAACTTGATACGTAACATTGATCCTGGTTTTTTAGTGTGTTATAATAATAAACTTCGTGATCTATGTTTTGAATACAAATGAATTTCGTCGTAAATGATATTCGAAACCTGTGTACGCTTTAGCATATTAAATGTGTAAAAGGACACCCTTTAGAAATAGTATAAACGTCGAAATGAAATAAATTGGTCAGAGCTCGCGCACAGGTAGAAAACCCCCTCCGCGTGACACCTAAGAAGACTCCCCACGTATATTATTTCACAATGTATATTTAGCTAAGTAAGAATAAATAGTGGGTTTTGCCCCGGAGGTGCTAAAAAGCGTGTAAGAGAAGAGGGCACACAGGTATCCGGTTTCTTTAGGTATACATCAAGAAAACGAGAGTTTATCCCGATACAAGGGAGATTTTTAAACCCCCTTCCTTTTTTGCCCGGAACCCCCTAAAATCGGTGTACATTTCTCCGCTCAATTAATCCACAGATTAAATTAATTAGTAGATGAGCGGAATTAAAGTCGCCCGAGAAAACCACCCTAGGAATACGAGATCCTCCATAGATATCCATTTACTGGCCGAATATCGAGTTTTCTTTATTCCCCGAATACTCTATCGGGTAACGGTGTTCATTAATTAAATTGTCAAAGACTTATTAAAATTTAAAACAAAAGTTTTGTTTATAACGGAGGCGTAACTCGAGGAGGCGAGTTTTTCTCGGTGCTTTGCATTCTGAGTAAGAGAAACGATAAGGCTCTGATGTCAAACATAGATAGCCGGCCTACGCTCCCATTCATTTGCCGCGCAGTAGTCTCGACAAATAAAGAAAAACGATAAATCTAATCCTTCCTTTCTGATTTATACGGTTTCTTTTGGGAATAGCGGGAGCGTCTGAGCCAGCCAACGCGACATGCCTGTTCTGCCGGTTTAGCATTTTAAAGAGGTTAACATTTTTATGAGTTCTCCGGTTTGTAGGGACTCTTCCAGGGCATGATTCTGCTGTTGAAACTGCTTACTTGGACATAAATGACAAAGTTTTTTTTTCTTCAGGATTATGCTGAAAATGCCATGAAGGAAATGCTTGGGTGGTACGGATACGATCGAGGAGGAGGGTCTAGCTCCGACACGTCATCAGAAGTAGAAGGAAGCTATTCCGCCCCCGTAAAAAAGAACGGGAGTTCAACGAATGGTAAGTAACTTCTTAAGTCCTTTTCCAACCTCCTCAAAGATTCTTCAATCTCGACTTTTTATGAAATGCCAATTTTTTTCTCGTTTAAAACGTTTTTGGCCCGCGTTTGTCCCTAGAAACGAACCCTGAGTCACTCTCCGGTTTCGAGAGTTGAGTTGCAAACAAAGTTTCAGTTTTCACGAAGTCGAAGGAAATCCGAAACGGTTTAAATTACCTCAAGTAATATTCCGACCTCCCCTCACCTATAAACTTATTTTTTCTTTGGAAAAATTTCCACTAAAACTATCGTAAATGATACACCTAAGACCGGCAGTGGGGAGATAAATTATGAACGTTTTAATTGCCGACTTGCCTATAATTCCCCCATAGCTCACCCTTTGGTGATCATGGGGAAGGAAAAAAAAGGTTGTAGAAAGGCGTTGCCGGGTCGGAAAGGTGATAATTATTCTTGAACGATTTACAGCTCCAGTTTCCTCCCAACTACTGTAATTAGGAAGAATGAGAGATGCCTGTGAACTGCGACAAAATTACGATTTAGAGCTCGTTTTTCATCGGGGTCAAGTTGAAGTTATAAAAAAACCCAAAACAAAAAAATCCGAACTATTAATATTCCTATAATGCCCAGAAAAGTGAATTGGAGACAAGGCCTCCGACTCTATTTTCACACCGTTGGGAAGGGATTGCGGTCTTCTCTGATTTCTATTAATTTTCGTCAGTTTTACGAGAGGGGAAAAAACGATGCGTCACCCAAGAAGATGGATATAAGAAAGCTCTCTTAATTTTTCTGTCGGGAAGAGTTTTCTCCCCCCCCCCCCCCCCCCGCCAATATATACATAACTACTACATAAAATATGTGGTCCAAGTCATGTAAATTTCATCCGAAGCTACTGTGAAAATTCGCCGAAAACTGACCTGTAGTTCTTGAGGAGCACCCGAAAAACTTATATCTTGCAATAAAATTTCAACTTCATTACTAAAATGACAAAATTTTGTATTTTTTGTTTTGTCAATAACTTGCATCTTTCTGAACAAAAATTAGAGCGGGCTCCCGTGGGATCGAACCCAGAATCGATAGTTGAGGATGTATCGAAAGGATACTTTTGGCGTCAACTTTTTCATTCCACCCGATATAAATCAGTAACTAAAAACCCAAAACATAAAAAGGACATTAACAAAGCCCCTATTATCTTATCACAGAAATCAATTTAATTTATTCTATTAATTTAAAGGCTCTAGAAAAGAGGAAATATCGGATAACCATTGTTCCTTTTTTAAAAAAGAAATACTTAACATTTCCTGTGACATTCGATATCTTTTTAATGACCCCCACCCTCTACTCCAACATTTAATTTAACATGAAATAAAAACGTAGAAAATCCATAATCTGAATGTGTATTATATTACGAAGGGAATAATAGTATATCAAAAGTTGGCGTTTGAACAGAGGAACTGAGCGAGTGATAAAAACGATTTCGTGTAGCATGTTTTGACATGAGGCCAAACCTGTAAGCAATATGGGAGAGGCTCTTCTCTTTTAAAAATATTATTAATGGTCTTTATTACAAAAACCAGGTGTTAGTTCGTTCAGAAATATTCGGCTTCTCTTTAAAAAGGTTTTTTTTTTCTTTCTTCTAAAGATTGTGTACCGAAAATAACTTTTATTTAGAAAAAATAGAAACATGATTCTAAACATCCCTTTATCTTCTTAAGACATCTTTTATCAAGTGACAAAAGTTGAGGATACTCTACTTTTTAAAGATAATTTGGAAGTTTTGATGGCAGAGATTTTCCCCAGCGCCTTATTTCCACAACCATCCGTGAGTTTTGAGTCCTAAAATCTGGGCGCAATTTTTTCCCCAGAAAATATGTAGTACCTCTGTACCTACCTTGTTTTTGTCAAAAGTCGGTCATCCGTCTGATAGTTAATTACTTACGCAATAGCACGTGTGTAGTAAGTCTACACCAAGCGAGTCGTATCTCTTACCCCCGCCGCTATATGATATCCTGCCGGTATTTTACATCGATAAAATTTCAAACTATCCGAATGTTCAATCTCAAATTGCTATCGGAAAAAAAGACACCTGGTCTTCCGTCTTACCCCACAGTCTCGTTGGTCCCTTAATTTTGCATCTGCAGCACCTGTCTGTGATGAAAGTCAGTGGTTTTCTTATAAAAAATATTTTTTTGGACAATGAGAACGTTAAGGTCCATTTAAGTTGAAATCTAAGACTGTCCTCCGAAGGGGAAAAAAAGAAACTAATTGTATGGATTTGCTCTAAGAAACCTGAAACGATTTCTGGGAGGGAGGCGAGATTGTATAAACACGAGTTGAAAGGACCCGCCTGGAAACAAGTTATACAGTTTTATTTATAGTCATAAATCCAAAGTGAGAGACCACATGGCTCCCAAGATCCTATTTCAATGTTTTTTCCTCTTTTTTGTTCTAGTACCAAATGGTTGCATGTGCTGCGCTTGGTGTCAAAAAGTCGGCAACGCTAAACAGTTCAATTTTAAAACTCCGAACGGAAATAAAGTCTTCTGCTCT
This sequence comes from Orius insidiosus, assembly GCA_014119065.1. Taxonomy (NCBI): domain Eukaryota; kingdom Metazoa; phylum Arthropoda; class Insecta; order Hemiptera; family Anthocoridae; genus Orius; species Orius insidiosus. The sequence goes on along the minus strand of JACGAQ010001441.1, from coordinate 28,188 downwards.
GAACAATGTTTTACGCAATGCAGGCGGGCGAGTTTTAAAAGGAACAAAACTTGCGATTGGTGCAAACATGTTCGCCATACCGTCAATTATGTTGATTTTCAAGACGGTGACCATCAGTTGCAATTCTGCAGGTATTTCTTTAAATTTAGAAAGGGATATTAATTTTTTTTTTCAGCGATAAATGTTTGAATCAGTACAAAATGAACATCTTCTGTAAAGAGACGCAAGCGCATTTAGAACTTCACCCTCATTTAGAATCTTCGGTTCCAAGCAGTTCGGAAAAAGGGACGAATTTAATAACGCCGATTTATGGCTGAGGGATTGCAGGTCGGAGTCGCCGGATACGGACAGATCCCCGGAGCGCGTAGCGTCGCCGGTTGAGATCAAAACGCCCCCGAGTCCCGAAAAGGAGAAGAAAACCGTACCAAAGAAACGCACTGTGAAAAGAAAATTGGAAAGATCGAATTCTCTCTCTCCTAGAAGCGGTAGTTCGTCTCCTCCAAAATTTCAACACGTCCATCCCATGCCACCGCCTTTTATGGACAGGCAATTCTATATGGTCCCACCTCCTCCTTATTTCCACGAGCTTAGATTTCCTCAGCCGAGGAAAATCCACAACCCTCCACCCCTTCTTCCGATCCGTCCCATGCAAATGAGGCCTTCTTTGTTACCACCTCCGACCACTATAGTCCCCTACCCTATATTTTTACCGATCCCCATCCCTATCCCAATACCGATCCCGATCCCCATTAACCTAAACAAAGAAGAAGCGACGACATCACGTGAAGAGTCGAACAACAACACAGTCAAAGATGACAAAAAACCCATCACCCCACCGCGAAAGCGTAAAAGAATTCCAGAAGACAACGATTCTATACGAAAAGCAAAGACTGTTCAAGCATAGGATGTATCACAATCTAAGATCCTCTGCTACAAGTAGAGTTCACCCAGGAAGAGTTGCCATATTCCTGGTAACATGAAGATCTCAACTCTTTCTCTGTTCTTAGAATTTGTGTCCTTTAGATTGAAAAATGTACAAACATTGTAGTTTTTATGTATTTTGATGTTGCTGTAGCACTTGATCTCTTTGTCTGATTATATCAGTTCATTATCAAGAATAGAATTCCATTTTTATTTTTAAATGTATTTAGACGGTGCTGTTTTTGTTCAAAGTTTCTTATAATTTTTGTTATTAAAATGTTGTTCTTTAAGTTTTATTTACTTATAAAATCGAGACTTATGAAATTTTTTCCCCTTCTTTCCATTGAAAAATTTGAGCCACCCCCTTCCTACCAGACGACGGTTTTAATACAAAAACATTTCGAGCTCCTATTTCAGGCTCTTTTCAGGATGATCAGTTTTCAGAGGCAGATGTCATTAGTGCTTCTGGATTAGATTACCCACTCATGCAAATCCTCTCTATTGACCGTTCCAATAAAAGAGAACGAACAATATTCACATTATAAGAGGATTTCGACATACCTATAACGACCGTGGGGATGGATAAATTCGCATGTGAATTCACCAATGATTTTTTAATTCTTTCTGACAGAAAGGGCCTGCCTCTCACCCCGGGATTCGATATAGTTTTTGGATTTAAATTTCTTCTGCAGTGTCCGATGTATTTGGAGTTGGTTCGAACGTTTGCAATGGTAATATGGCGAGAGCTCCCTCCTGGGCACTTTCTCCCCCCTTATGAGCCTATGACTTACTGCACTGTAAAGGAAAAGAATAGCTAGTGGAATTCTACGCTCTTTTTTAAATCGGGATTACCTATTGCAATAATTTTTCAAGGATCGGAGTGCACTGTGTTCGTAAGTACTGGCAGTACTGTTCTTAAGTTCTTGCATCCCTAATCCATCACTAAATCAATTGATAACTTCATAGTGATTTAAAAAAATTATTGCCTCAATAAGGTGTGGAAAAATTAAGTGACATATTTCTATGAAAATTTTATTTTTTGACGAGATAAGTCGGATGGTAGGACAGAGCTCCGATTCAAACGATTTAGTTCGGAGGGAATTTTATCCCCTCTAGAAACGCAGTTAGCGCTCCTAGGGATTGAGTACTACAGTCAGTGACCTAACCTTAGAGTAAAAAGCCGAAAAACCAAACTTCAAAGCCGAAAACTCGTAAAGAACAACTCGGAAAATCACTTTAAAAAACAACGAACCAAGTTTTTAAAATTCAATTTAATTTATATACTTTGAAATTTTAATCGTAAGTAAGTTATTTTTGTCTTTAAAATACAAAATACTTATTGATAATGAGGGCGAAGAATTGCGTTAAAATATGGGCCCACTTATCTTAATTTTAGCTTCATTGTAAAGCGTTAACTATTTGTGTTGAGATGTTTAATGGTGTGGTTTGTTTAAGATGTCTTTGCCGGTTGGATATAAGCAAGTGGCGGCCATGGGGACACCCACTAATGGTAAGTTTGTTTTCGTTTTAAAATACGATTTAAAATGATTGTTTGCAGCGAGATTTCGTACGGGACCGCCGACTACACCAAGTGTAAGTATAGCATGTTTAAAAATGGATAAATGCTAAGTTTGAAAATAGTTTCAGTTCTTCTCGCAGAAAGACACTGGTTCTTCGCCATTTATCTCGACGCCTACGGGCCACTCGGGTTTCATCCCGCAGAAACTCGGGAAGGCGACTGCGCAGAAGTTGAAAGCGCCGAAACCACCGGAGAAACCGTTGATGCCGTACATGAGGTACCAGAGGAAAGTCTGGGATCAAGTCAAAAGCCAAAATCCTGAACTTAAACTCTGGGAGATCGGAAAAATCATCGGTCAGATGTGGCGCGAGTTGCCTGAAGATGAAAAAAATGAGTACATCGAAGAATACGAAAACGACAAAGTAATTTGTTAAAAAGCTAAAATTTTTTAACCACTTTATTTTTATAGCTTGATTATGAGAAAAATTTGAAAATTTATCACAATTCTCCCGCATATCTCAGTTATATAGCAGCTAAAGCAAAAGGGTCAACAAGTAAGTTATTTAACGATTCTTTTTACTGTCATAATTGAATTTTCAGCTTCTCAAGTCCCAGAAAGTCGTGACGATCGTGTTTCTATGAAGCCCGAAAGACGTATTTTTATCGAACCAGCTGAAGATGAAGACGGTAAAATACAGTTTTGTCATTAATTTGTAATCAATTTTTGTAAATAGATCATGATGATGGCTATTCGGTAAAATATGTGGCATATTTGAGGTTTCTCAGAAACCAAAGATTGATCAACGAGATATTCTCCGATTCCATCGTTCCCGATGTTCGGTCAGTCGTGACTCACGCTCGTTTGCAGATTCTTAATCGTCAAGTCGAGTCATTAACGATGCATCAAGTAGGTCTTAGAAATATTGACTACAATACCTGATCCTTTTTTCTAGAAAAAATTAGAAGCTGAGTTGTTGGCGACTGAAGAAAAATTTGAAGCGACCAAAAGGAAATTCGCAGACATGAGTGATGCTTTTCAAGAAGAACTTAAAAAGGTAAATTTTGTGTTTTTTAAAGTTTTTTGCTTAAAACTGTTTTCAGCAATGTCAAAAAGTCGTTGATGAAGAAACATGCAACGAGATGATTGAAAAGCATTATAATTTGTTGAAAAATGAGAGAAACAGATTGGCATTGGCGAATGCTGCTGGGCCGAACCCAACTTTAAATCCGACTCCTCCTGCAGCAGTTGTGACCAGCTCTACTAATGGTCTTGAGCCGACCAATCCGATTGAAGGGATCCCCCACTCACTGCCACTCAAACAACTCCTGAAGAACAAGATGTAAGATAATTATAATTTTCAATTGTTATTCAATTTTTTTAGGGTGAATCGCAATCTACTGCTGATGAAGTGAGCCAAGAAGGTACCGAAAGCAGTACAACTGGGGTCGAAGATCAAGAAATGTCAGTTGACTCAGCTGATCAAGCCCCGCAGTAATCCCTTATATTCAATTTCTTTTTTTCTTTACTTTTGGGGTACTGCACTTTTAGATTGGGGACCAAGGAAAAGTATACAGGTGAAGTTAGGCCCTTCGCTTTACAATTTTTTTTTTGTGCACTGCCATTCCCCTATTTTATTCTTAAATTTTCTTTTTGTATTTTGAAATTAATAAAGAAATATTTTGCATTTGTATTTTGATATAAAAAATTGAATTCATGATGTGGTTAATGCGTGTGGTGGCATGTAACCAGCGTCTCCGTAACTTCTCAATGATACTTTGCCGCCGTCATATATTACCAGGCTTGTTAAACTTGCATGTCGTAATGAAAAGCGCAGCCATGCTTCAGGTGGTAACTGCAAGGCTCTGCAAACATCAAAAACAAAAATAAAATATGAAAAATTGAGACTTTATAATAGATTCTTACCGACAAACGAAGTATCTTATAACGTTGGCATGGCATACGATGATTTCGTATGTGTCAGACTCCTGATTAGGATCAGCACGGTGAAAATATTTCCGAAATGCAGCTTCTATACGTGCGCCGTCACGATGAAACTGCTAAAATATGTTATATTATCGATTTTAAATTATAAGAACAATGTGTTCCTTACATAATATGGTGGTCTCCAGTTTTTGCTTGGAGGTTCCGGCTCGATGGGACATCCTTCTTCAAGCAGAGAGCACTGGTCCATTGGAACTTCAGGAAGTGCTTCGTGGATGATTTCTGCAGTCTCTCTAGCTCGAGTCATGGTCGAGTGGATTATCCGAGTGAACGGTATCCCAAGTTCTTTAAGCCTTGCTCCAGTCATACGTGCTTGTTCTCGACCTTAAAATTTTTATGTAATCATCTTTAATTTTTTTTAAAATTTGCATACCTAAAGTGGTTAATTTGTGCTCAGCATCAGTGTGTCCTTCTGTATGATATTGGCCATGACGGATCAAAATTATGAAGCGTTTGGACAACCTCTTCTTCTTTTGCCCATCTTCTGCTTTGGCATCATCACAATATTTACGGCTGAAAATTTAATTTGTTAAATAACCAGTATTAACGCTAATGAAGTGGCAAGAGCCATGGAAAAGACAGAACGTAACAGCTAGACAACATCCCAAACTGGATTTGCTGTAACAAGACATGTTACAACAACGCAGAGAAAGTTGGCAGTAGCAAATAGGCTTCAGTGAAGCATTTACACAGTGGTTAGGTAACGCACAGCACTCAATTAGTTTACTAACTGCAGACATTTCCCTACTTGAGCAGCCAACACACCTTAACTCCTACAGCAAACACTTACTAATCCCAATTGTGATCCCACAGATTCCTATCTTTCATAGGCGTCTGAAGTACAGGACTCGCCGCAAAAATTTTAGACTCCAATTTCTCACGGTTGAAATACGAAATCATCGCTACGGACCAGACGCCCGTCGAGATCTTCAGTATTTTTGTAAATCTTGACATTTTAAAAACTTCAAACAACGACTAAAAAGCGAGATCAATTAAAAATCCTGTTTCTTTTCACTCGAAGTCTTTAGGCTGTTCACTGTTCACCAGAAGCAGTGTTACCATCTTTGAAAAAATTAATAAAAATAATAATAAAAAGAACAGTGTATAAAATATTTATTGATTATAATGTTAAATTTCAAATGGTTTTAACGGATCAGTAAAAAGTAAGTTGTCCATCATTTGGGCGGGTGAACTTAACAAAGTCGAACCTACGATGACTTCTTTACCTTTGAGGGTCTCTTTGATGAATTTGACTTCTTGAGCGGTTACGCCACCGATGACAAAAACCATAATCGCATCATTGTCCATAACATGGGGTTTCGCGGTATTAAGAAGCATACTGCTGCAATTTATTTAAAAATGAAATAATTTAATTTAAATTAATTATTTACCTAAATCTAGATGTGAAGTTATCTCTCATGCTCACGTTCGCTTTATACTTCAAATCTGGTATCTCGGGTCTATTGCTATCGGTCAAATCGTACATCAACTGGCCAATCAAACTGCGATACTCTAATGGTTGTGACCGTCCATGATTAGCAGCCAATTCGCTACAAAATAAAAGAGTTGAATGCTGGGAGAATGAAGGCAGAATCCATTTGGTCTTTGATTTGCTAGCATTAATTTTCAATCAAATTCAACAATTTTTGAATAATCATTTACCACAAATTTATTGAAAATTATAAGTAGTTAATTTCCGAAAATTCGTACTTTTTTTTATGGGTTTCAAGAAATCATGAGAAATAAATTGCCATATAATATTCAAAATTTTACCTATACTTGAGAAGTGTTTTCGTGAATTTTTGATGGAGTTCAATTTCTTAAAAAATTTCTTCAAAAAAATATTGATTTCTGGCTTATTGAAATATTGGAAATCAGGCGCTATCGGTCCTATTTTTTCTTTGTCTTTTTCGATCGCTTTTAATAACGTTTCTTGCAAGTCTTTCTCCAAGCTTTGGTCGATTTCAAACTGCTGACCGATTAAACTGTACATGAAAATCAAAAGCGAAAGAATATGTTGGACATTCAAACCTCTTCTTTTTCTTGAGATAATTACTTCTTTGAGCTGAAAAATTTGTTATTTAAATAATTAAATTGTTCAACAAACCTGTATTAAAGCATTGTCTGTATTATTATCGGCAGATATGGACTGATAAAGAAGTTTTTTTAAACTTTCTACGACTTCTAAGCTGTTTATTTCTTTCGAATCGAACGTCTCGACAAGTCCAATGGCCAATTGGAGATCGCTTAAATGAGAAAGAATCATGGAATTGTTTCCTCGGTAGTTTTCAAAAATATGGCGAAGATTTTCTATGCTGATTTTTTCACAATCGGGGCTCAAACGTTCAGTAACAGAAGACAGAAGTTCTGATCTCTTTTTCGTTATGAGATCCTCAAAAAGGTCTGATTGAGGATCATGAAGGCATCCATATGCATTTAGTTGTCTTTTGTCTCTAAAAAATAAATAAAACTCAATATTTCTAATGAAGACAATACTTAGTAAAGCAGATAATTTGCAAATTGGTGACATGTCGATGGCGACGTCAACACTATGACCTGGAAATGGCTCCAAAATAGATTTCATCTTATCTAAAATTACTTCATTGTTTTGATACATTGTTTCGCACAAATCTAAATTTCGGTCGATAAGTATTAAAGACATTTTATTCGTTGCATTCTGCAAAGAAAAACATAAGTTTATGTAAAAGAGGGGGGGGGGGGATACATACTTGTAATCTGAGAGCGCTTGGAGCATGTTTTTGAAGTTGAGAACCAACCAAAGAGCTTATAAGTCCCATACAGTAAATACTTTCTTGAGCCGAAAGTTGAGATAAAATTCCATTTATGGATGTCATTAAATGTAAAACGCAGATTTGTAGTTCTAGAGGGAGGGCTTCCAAGTCCAAATTTTGAGGCTAAAATGGTTTTATTGGTATTTTAAAAGTTTGGCAGAGTTTACCACTGAGGAGTAGATCGTTTTTCCTTCTAGGTCTTCACTGAAGCAAGGGAAGAAATTTCTGAAAGTAGGAAAGGTGAAAAAATAATCAGTGACTGGAATTGTGGTGAATGAGAAGTGGAAAATTTCTGCGGTGGCCATCTCGTTGTTCATCCATCTGGTCATGTCTAGTTCAAGCTTTCGGACTGCGGTCATCTCGCGGGATAGTTCCGGAACATTCCCTGCAGTAGCGACGTTCAAAACTGTCGGACTACATGATGTTATAAGTACGCAGTGGTTGAAAACTCCATTAGAAATTAAATCACGCAAGACCATACGGGTCGGTCCACCACAGGGTTCGAGACGAGAAAAACAGCTTTTGATGCATCACCTCCACTCTGCATAAATCAAAATAGTTATACAGCAAGCGATTAGATTTAATAATTACTTCAAAAGACGAAAATTCTTTAACGGCGAGCGCACCATGTTTTTTAAGCCTCGCCAACCCTCCGTTCCAACTCAACGCCTCTGCTGAGGGCCCATCGATGAAAACGACGGAGTTCGAAACTTTTTTACAAACTTCCTTCCAGCAGCATTCAATGGCATATTTCAAATTCAGGACCATAGCAAAGTAATCAACACAAAATTCTTATCATGTCAACATTATAACAATAAAAGAACCTTTCTAGAAAAGTAGACAAGAAATATGACGTCAAAGTATGAGTCAAATGTGCCAACTGTACAACCGATTGATTTTTTAGAGGCTCAAGTTTAAAAAAATTACTTTCAATTATGTTTTTTATCTAATTTTCAAAAATAAATAATTTTTAAAATTAATTTTTGTCCTTTGTGGACGTTTAACTTGTATTTTATGACGTCACAACTACAAAAGTCAAACAACAATCTAAAATGAACAAGAAATAAAATTTAAAAAACGATCCGACTTTAATTTTATATATTTAAAAATCGATGTTTTATTTTTAAAACTTAAAAATGACGTTTATTTATTTAGTTTAGCTTTTAATGACGTTTCGGTTGCTAAGCTGATGTAGAATTCGATTGAGAGGGCAAGGACAGAGAGTATAAAAGAGCTGCTCGTCACCGCCGCATTGGCTTCTTATGAAGCCCGATCTCCTCCCGTCTCCATGCCCTTTTGAGAAACCTCTTTTTTCATATTGTTCTTTTCAATATAAGTTGTATTGAGTTTATTTTTTTCATAAAAACCTTTCAAAATGTCTCTGAGTATGACAAGTGTGGTAAGTTTCCATCTTTTTCTTAATTTAAACAATTTTAAATGTACAATACGGCGTGAAAACGGCACCTCTTCTGTAATCCCCTCCATTTTTACCTCGTTTTCTCGATATGATTGCAAAAAATAAAAACTTGTTTTTATTTTTAAATATTGAATACCGGTTGAGTGACCACTTATCTATAAATAGTTTGAATACACTTCGTAGTTCACATAATTTGCATTTTACGCCTTGGATGCCTAAGTGTAGTTATAAATATGGAAAAAATTTCAAATTTGATTTTTTTTAAAAACCTACAATTGCCTTTATTTTCTTCAATCTAAAATTCAAACTAAATTCTGAGTCAATCTTATTGTTCAACCGGTCCCGTTCAATCATTTTATCTTAGAATTTTGCTTAGTTATTTTAGAAAGTTCGGATTAACACAGTTTAGTCTGTACTTTTTTGGCGAATTTTCCTGATAAAATTTTTTTTCCCATTTCCTAAGAGAAATTTTATTGACATAAATTATGCTTGAAAACAGTTCAGTATGGTGTCGATATTTGTTTGAACGCTTTAGGCTAATTGTAGTCGTAAAGAAATGGTATATCGTGGTGAAGATGCAACATGTGCTGCCTTTTGGCTACTTTTCAGGAGAGACAAAAAACCTGAATCGTTTTCTTCAGTTTTCAGATGTAACATGTTATCATTTTTGGCGGTTGAACTGCTTTCTGATGAGTTTTTTTACTAAACTAATTTAACTGACTGACGCCGCAATAGATTTCTCTTCACATTCAATAAAAATATCATTTTGCTCAAAATGCGAGTTAACACATGTTGCATCTTCAACGACGATATGCTTCAAAATGTTGTGGCCTTGATTGTAGTGGAGGTCTCCTTGGCGATTCCCTCTGCTTTGGAGGTAATGAACCGTGCTCAATTTTCTCAAGACAAATCTGAAGGACAGGTCTTCTGCTTGTATCAAGATGTGGGTAATGGGAACCCAGCTCTGAGAGTAAAAAATCCTCTATAAAGTAGCTAGACTTCTGCTGTTGTAGAGGTCATTCCTTTTCTATTAAAAGAATAAACCAGCCTGAGCACTTGGAGAAGATGACTAAATGATTTAATCTCATAACGCAAGTGCTTCTTAGTGCGAAGGTCTGCTTAGGCCAAGGCTCCATGGGCTCGGGAAATCTATCCCGGAATGTATAAGGAATCAGGTGTCCAGATTGGCTGCACAACCTGAGGATGAGACAGTCAATGACCGTTGAGAAGTTGACTAAAAAAAGAACTGGTCGTCTGCTAGTATGATAGTCTGCTTAGGCTGAGTTCCCATGGGCCCAGAGAGTTGCTTGGAACTTAAGCTTTTAAAGACTTATTTTAGTATCATAGCCTTAAGCAAACACAATTTTAAATTAAATTGAATTTTGTTTACAGCATAGCCTGTATATGGGCGTGATTGATGGTGTTATAAGTGGAGCCAGGGAATTTTTCCTCGATGAAGGTGTCGATGAACAAGTTCTTACTGAGTTGCGGCATATTTGGGAAACTAGATTAAAGGCGACTAAAGCAATTGAAACAAAGCCAGACAAGCCGCCTCAACCTCCGGTTATCAATAAGCCAACTACCGCTTCCAAACCTTCCATTCGTAAGTTGAAATTTTGAAACAAGTTTTGTTTTAATCTTAAATTTTTTTGAAGCTCTTTCTCAGTATGTGATGCCTAGTGGTGCAGTGTCTGCTCCAGAAATACCTGCTGCGAAAATGGTTTCTATTCAGATTACTCTTCCTTCGCCTCCCCAGCCAGGTGCGACGACTCCGCCACCACCGAAATATATAACGATTCAAGTCCCCGCTTCGGCGATGGAAGGAAATCAACTTCAATCTCTTCTCACCGGCCCAGTCATCTCAGCAAGTATGGCTCTCTCTTCGACCGAACTAGCGACCAGTTTACTTCAGCAGCACGTCAACTCCCATTTCGCGCAACAGCAACAGCAGTTACAGCAACAAAACGCTGGGGTTATACAGCAGGCGCAAATGAGCGAAAATGATCAAGCTCAAAGCTTTTTATCACAGGCTCAAGGAGGAGTGAGACAAGTTGATGGAACTAGAGATACATCCGACGATGATGACGATGAGGAAAATGAAGAAGAAGATGAAGCCGAAGAAGACGATGATGATGACTTAGACGACAAAGATGAAGAAGAGAACGACGAAAACGACATGGGTGCTGAAGAGGTACATTTTTTTCTTTAAAGTATTCGTTTTTCATTTTTTTCCTCTTAGGAACCTCTCAATTCTGGTGATGACGTTAGCGAAGAAGATATTGGATATGTTTGAAACCGACAACGTTGTAGTCTGTCAATACGACAAAGTATGCTCCTAATTTTATCTTTCCTTCTAAATTTTTACTTATTTTATTTTCAGATTACTAGAACTAGAAACAAATGGAAATTTTACTTAAAAGACGGCATTATGAATTTAGGAGGTAAAGACTACGTTTTTCAAAAATCGAACGGCGACGCCGAATGGTGAAGGATTTTTAATTTTCTTTTTAGACGTCATTCTTGTCTTTATTGTAATGGTGACGGGGCAATTTGAGTTCCTAGTTGTCACATATTTTTCTAATTAAATTGTCAAATTCTTTAAAAATTGCGGCTTTTTTTTTATTGTTATTATTCGATGTGTTGTTTTGTTCATTTTATATCAATTTTCGTTTCAAGAATACGATTGGTATAGAAGAAATTATTTTTTATGGATTGGAAATACCCGGGTCTTTGAATATTTATGAATAAAATTGATATTTAAAAATAAGTTGTTTTTCTTCTAAGCAATACTCCATAATATTTAGATTTGCATTACTGTTTTTGTATAATCATAGTGAACTGATTGAGGGGGATAGCATTTGTAGAAGTATTTGGTTATGTGATTTAATCGATCATAAGATGACTAATCATGTTTTTAACTTTCTTAAAGAAGTTATTGTGATACCCTCGACGTCTGGTTTTTGGGGAAGGGTCTTGCAGACCCCGGAGGGTCAATTCGAATTGGATCTACACCGATCTCTACTTTGTCTGTGGTTCCTGCCGGCCGGCCGGCCGTAGCATTTTTTTCCGGAACCCTTTACGGCCACAGTTTTCAACCTATTTTCACAAAATTTTCACACAAATTTCTTTAGTCTGTGAACTTCGCATGTAATGGGGTCGATTTTTGAATTTCGAAAAAATGGCGGAGATATGTCTGTTTGAACTTATAAAAAATTCGCTGCGCCTGAACCGTTTGTCCAATTTTCACCAATTACTTCTTATATTTTTTAAGAATTTTTGTGTCAAAAAAAATTATCATTTTTTTACAATAATTATCATTTTAGTTGGGAGAAATTTCATACTTCCACCAGTTACCAGAGGGACCTCCCTTGGGCAAAAATCCTATTATTTCTACCTTGTTACCTTGATACTACCATGAAAAAATTTTCAAAAAAAAAAAAAAAAAACTGCAAATTTAAAAAAGAAAACTTAGAAAATTTTTCGGAAAAAAAACTCGGAAAAATTTTTTGGAAAAAAAATCGGAAAATTTTTCGGAAAAAATAAACGTAGAAAATTTTTCGAAAAAATAAACGTGGAAAATTTTTTGAAGAAAAAAAAATCTTGGAACTTCTCCCTCCGTTATACTTCCCCTCCCTTATACTTACTTCCCCTCCATTATACTTGCCCTCCCTTATACTTCCCCCTCCGTTATACTTCCTACAATATACTCGTACTTCCCCTCCTATTGTCACTTCTCGGAAGTTTTCGTTGGAAGCTCTTCAAACTAGTACTTTTTTTGCCTCAATGGAAATTATTGTGATGGCCTCATTAAACGATTTTTGGCTTCAGAATCTCTAGAGTCAATCTTTGGTCATCTTCAAGCGTCGCCAATTTTTCTGATGCGAAAGCTAGTGCAAAAATATTTCACCCGTAAGTTTTAAATTTCCTGTAGTTAAAGCAGGCGGAACGCTCCTCTCTCATTTATGTGCAGTCACTGCATCACTTAATTAATTTACAAAGACGGCCCCTTTCTCCATCAATTTTTTTCTTTGTTACTTTTTTTTTCCACTTCACCGTCCTTCCCCTTCTCCGCACACCCCCTTCACGGGCCACGAGACTCTTCAGGGCCGTTCGGTTTTGCCCTCCTGTCACCGTCCATGCAGACGCGCGGGTTTTTTTTCTTTTCACTTCAGAGTTCAGTCGGTGCTTGAACGCCTATCGAATCTCATCATCCACGCTCCTCATTCAATTTTCTCACGACTATTTAAAGAATAAACCATATAAACATTTCTGTAAGTAATTTATCTTCTTCGTTCTTGCATTCAATCCTATTTTATATCATTCAGACGAGTTTAAAATACCATAATATAATTTTTGAAACTAACTACCATAATTTTAAACTCCATAGTAAATGTCTTGACTTCTTGAGCGAAACGTCAACATGTTTTCCCATGTGAGTTTACTTTTCTGAAAACAGTAAAAACTAAGAAAATGAATTTTTTGCAAATGTAATGATATCTATTATTTTCACACTAATTACTCGTTACCGGGGCGACTTGTTCCCGATAAAATCGAATTTCCCATGTTAAAAAGCCATCATTTTTAAAATAAAAAAAGCAACACGAGCGTTGACGTGTTCAGCTTAAAAATGCGTAATTTTTCTTCCCGGATATTCAACGCTGGATCAACCTTGAACGAAGATAAACAAAAAAAAGGAAGATAATCATAAGAAAAAAAAAGAATTTTTTAAAGGGAAGTAATTTTTTTAATATCCACCATGCACCCCAATTTTCTGCGTTCTTTATACTGCCGATTATTAGGAATTAAAAAAAAATAGAAGGAAGAGGCGTCTTTTTTTAGTTTTTAGATGAAAACGCTCTTCTGAAAATGCTGAATGTCGGAAAAAATTTTTAGAAAAGATGAAGGGGCCTTAAAAATTTTCCTGCAGTTAAAGATGCCTAAATTTTCCTTAAGTATTCGGGTACTTAATATAGCCTGAAAACGTAGCAGGAACTTTGATTTTCTATCCTAAAGACTGAAGATGCCCTACTAGCAAGTTGTTTGATCTCGTTTTATCTCAAAAAACAAGATAAAAGATTTTCAGTTTTATAACGTCTCAACGGAAATTCTCGGCTTTGCATAAGCATTGTTTTTCGCGTCAGCAGTTTTATGTTGTTTAAACAAATTAATTTTTTTAGCACACTTTAGATAAGAAGTTTTTGTTTGAATTTTTTTTAACTGTGCGAGTCACCAATTTAAATATTCAATTCACATTTGTGCATACATTAAAAAACTTGTATAAACTTTTATTTTATATTTTTCGTAAATATTTAATTAAAATTCAATTCTTAAAAACATTTTAACCGTCGTGAAGATAAGATTAAAACGTTTTATTGAAAAGAAGTTTTTTAATTTGAGTTCTAAAACTACAAGGACGTCTCCATAGTTTTCACTACCTGTTGACCGTTTCTCGTACCTAAAAATTCAGTTTTGTAGGCAATGGGAGATGGAAAGTTAGGGAGGAGGAACGTTTGTGAAGAAAAGAAAGAGAAACTTTTGTCCATCGTTGTACCGGAAGGTATGTCTCTATTTATGGCACTCGGCTTTTTTTATGCACCAAGCATGAAATCAACGATTTTTAACTTCCTATAAGCATTGATATTTGCTTTCTTCTTTCAAGCCCTCCTGGACGATTTGGAGATGATTTTCAACTTTTTTTTTTCTTTTGCTCAAACGTTGTAATGATCATAAAGTATTGTGCATATATAATTTTCAACGAATTTGCTTTTCTTTTTGTTTGATGTTTACACTCATAAAACAAACTTACGTAATTTTTTTAAGGCATGAAGATTCTCGAACTCGGAGGTCAATTGAAATAATTAAAAAACGATTTCGTTCAATTTGTTTTAAGCCCGTTTTGTTGAGAGCCTAAAATCTTTATAAAATCCAAAATTAGAAAAGGTCATGCAGGGTTCATTGTCGAAGTCCTTCGTGGACACAAATTATACTATGTATCATCATTTCTGCGGGAGAGAAAATCAGGTCAAGGGTCATATTATGCAATAAAATTTTTTGAGTATATACGTTTGTTTCATTTGATATTCGCTACATCTTATAAATTGTTTTGTTTCTTATTCCTTGTTCGTCCTTGAACCGCTACTTCGTCTGTAGGAATGAGAGCGGGGAAAAAAATCGCCTTCAGCCAAGGACGTAGTAGCACCTGTGGAGGCCCGGATAATTTTTTTTAAATGTCTTCAATTAATAACAATGACTATTGCCCTTAATGTAGCTCATCAAAAAAGTTACAATAGATTTGCTGTTTTGGTGAATGGTTCAAATTGCTGTTCAGGAACTTCATTAAACAGTTTCTTCTATAGAAGAAGGAAGTTCGTTTTTTTTTCATCTTGAATCTTCAAAAACCATAAAGTTTCCCTAAAAAAGCATTTCTGTCCCCTCCTTCTAAACTTGATGTTATCCCATTCTATTTTAAGATTAGGAATGCTTATGCTTCATAGACTGATGTCTCTGATCTTGGGAATTCCATCACAAAATAACGATCGATAAAAATCGAAAAAAATTAATTATCGCTTCTGATTTATCTATATGCCCATAAAAATATCTTTTTTTCCCAGTGTCTCTAGAAGCTTTGAATCACGCTACGTCGATTGAAATCTCCGATATTTAAATAATTAATCGTAATTTATTACCCCTCGACATAAAATAATCTTTGGTAAAAATCGATCCAACGAAAAATGTCATTTTTATATTATTCCTGAATTTGAAAATATCGGTTTAGCTGTTCTAGAGAAAAGAGTGTTTAAAATGAGGCAATTGGAAGTCTCCATCATACGTTGATTTTAGTAAGTTATTCATAAATTACTTAATTTTCATCATTTTCTCTTCAAATTATTCGCAGAAAAGTAAATTCGTAAATTGGTCTATTTCACGCTCACATGAATGGGACTTCATAAATCCATAATGAGCCAAAAACGTATAAAAATAAATTGATTCAAACCTTAGGATAATAAGGCAATAAACATCACATTGACAGCCTTTTAAGTAAAAGCGCTTTCACGTGTAAAAAGTCACTTTCCGCTCTATTTAGAGTGCAAAATTTTATTAATTCTCACACCGGGTCCGCGCGCTGTCATATCACCTCCCTTGGGATGTAAAGATGGTTAATTAGTTTTTAACCCGCATTCGTATGATGTGGGTCTATTTATTTTTTAAGCAAAAAGGAAGACAAATGACACCCGTATGTCGGAAGTATGTAGGTTTTCCGATTGAAATTGAGCTAATAATATTCTCAACGGTATAAAAGTCAAGGGTCAAAAAAAGTAAAATCTGGCGTCGTTCCAAGCGCCTTTTTTTAAATCAGTCTGAAGATCGCAGATAACCCTTTTTTTATGTGTATGGCGAAGTATAAATAAGATTTTCGTCCAATGAAACCCAATTTCGAGTTGTGAATAGTGCTTGTTAGTATCTTATTTTACTATAAAGCTAAATTGAATGATTTTAAGACGATTGCATAATGTCTAAGGGCCAGAAAGAACTATCTAAATAAAATTAATCCAACAGTGGATAAAAAAGTGATGTAAAATCATTCTAAACGTTATGATCGTCCAGGAAAAATAAGAAAGAATTTTCTTGCATTATAAAAATGAGATTTGGTATAAATAAAATGAGAGTTGTATTATTTGGATTTTTTTTCCTAAAAAAAAGGGCTAGGAAGTAAATGCTGAAATATTGGGATAATCACCCCTTCAACTCCCCTTTTTCACTACAATCTCCCTTGCAAATGAGATATTTAGGTACCTCACTGATAAGAGCCCTCTTCATCATTTCACATGAATGCTTTTTACACTACTTCATAAAGAATGGAAAAAAATTATTTCGTACTTCGTAAAATTGTGCTATACCTCCTTTTTTTGCGACCAAGATAATTGCTATCTTAGTTAATGACACCAAGCGATAAACCGAGCTCCCTGATATTGCTATATGAACGCCTTATGTTACCTTAAGGAGCCTTCGGTGTACAAAAAGATGCTGCAAATATGCTCAGGAAAACGTAAGGCAATTTTAAATGTTAACTATTCGTGCCGTACCCCCACCTATTGGTTTTTCTTTCTTCGTTTTTCAATGATGTCAACGCATTAGGAATCTATTTTGTCCGTGACCTCTATGACGGACTTTGTCCGCCGTCCTTGTCGCACTCCACGTATTCCGATTCACGCTTATTAGCCTATGAATATTCAAATCAACTCGTAGCTTGTTGCACAATAGCCAACTCAGTTCCGACGTTTTTTTAAAAATAAGAATATCCGTAAAACACGAAGCCAAACCTGATAGGCACTAAAGGGCTGTAGCTGTGGCTGCGCATCATTTATGTTGATTTTAACCATTATTTTCGTTTTCAGATGGTTCCAAGATGACGTACAGCCCCAGGGGCCGTGCGGTTCCTTTCCTTGTGGTTTTCACGACAATTTTCATATTCCTAACGTACTGGGTTAACTCTCGGCCCAACTATGATCATATTCCACGTCAGCGCTCATGGAACGCCGCAGGTGGCTTCAATGGCTTTTTCCCAGTTCGAAGGCTCTCAAAAAATAACGACAACATCTTTTTCATCGAAACTTCCTGCACGTCCAGAGAAAATGTCCTCAAAAATTTAAGCAGTGAGTCTCAAATTTTAACAGTTTTTCTAAACATTTAAATTCCAGAAGGATTGCACATAAATTCTAGACAAGCATGCGCTATTTATTCAGCAGCGCAAAAAAATCCGACGAGACCTGTTGTGCTTTTTCATTCTTGCCTCCTTGAAAAAGACTACTACGAAAAGTAATAAATCTATCCTTCAATTTTTAATCTCAACATAATTTTCAGATCGAGTGATGTCATCAAAGCTATATTGGACCTTCCAAATGTTGCGATTGTCAACATGGATGTAATAGACATTTATCTTGGATCTATATTAGAGCCACTTCTTATATCCGGGAAATTATCTCGATCTCAATATCCAGTGGAGCATAACGCAGACATCCTTCGCATCTTCCTCGTCTATTTATTTGGCGGTACTTATATGGATATGGACGTCATAAGTTTAAAGTATAAATATTGATTATAATAACGTTGTATACATCATAATTGTGTTTTAGACCTTTGGATGACTTGGGTCATAATTATATTGGAGCGCAGGAAGAGACTCAGTTAGGTTCAGGAGTTTTTCATTTCGATTATGAAGGTGCAGGTCACGAATATTTAAAGGAAATACTTTTGGAAGTTGTAAGAACATACGATCCCAAATCATGGGCTGGGAATGGCCCTGTGCTTGCGGGAAACGTTCTTCAGAATTTCTGCAATATGTCATCGGTTGGTTTTATTTTGATACCTAAGCGTTGATGTATTTTTTTTAGTATATCGACTGGAGATTAGTCGGACTGATACCTGGATGCAACATAACCGTCCATCCACCTAAAGTTTTCTATCCGATCGACTACCACAACTGGATATTCTACTATAACGAGACGAAACTTGATTTGATTAAAGAAGAGCTCAAAGACACCTACGTCGTACATGTATGGAACCACTTAAGTCACGAAGCAATTGTTCAAGTTGGATCTAAACAACCTTACGGCGTACTTGCCAGAGAACACTGTCCTCCTGTTTACTGGAAGTCAAAACCGGTCTTTTAAAATGTGTCAAGATGGAACTTTTCTAGTCTATCGACTTTTAAAACAATTTTTTCTATGGTGCTAATGTACAATTTACATTTTAATTGTAAATATGTAAATTTTTATTTTTATAAAAAAAATTTTATTTTCTCCTACCTCTTAATTTTTTTAAAAATTTAAATTAAAAGAACACCGATCTTGATACAATAGATTTTTGGTTATTTGTTTTTTTCTAAAATATATTCCTACAACCTAAATTTTTATTTTGTGAGAAATGATCTTCAGGGAGAAAGACATTTAATGGTGACAGATTGGTTGGTTATGCAGTACATCATATAGTTACTTCCAACACCATCAGCTATTAATGAAAGGTGACGAAATTTAAAATTGCTGTGGAGCTGATCCTCAACTCCTTTTTCCCCTGCCATACTAATTAAATTTTTCGAGGTAGAAATATTACACCTCCAAGAAATGCTTATGCAAAAATCGATGCAGAACTTTTGAAAATGATGCCTGCTGTACAAAATTTATTACACCCCCTTCAAATCCCCCCCCCCCTCTTTGAGTTTGTAAAGACCAACTTTTGCCCCAGAGTATGCTTTTATGATATCTAATCAATTTATCTATTAAGTAATCGGGATAAAGGTTTTTTTTCTTTCAGGTAAACTTGTCAAGTTTTTATCTGATAAGTGCTCAACTCTCCCTCACTAAAAGCAGTCTGACTGAACTCGCGACATAAATGTTGTCTCTATAAACCATTTTTGTTTTAGAACCCTAGTTTAATTTGACCATGTTAGTGTATCCAGGTACGTATTTTATTGTATTTATTCATTATTTCCTCCTTATCTTGTCACCTCAAGATAAGTTTGTCAACAATGGTGTATTTTGATCTTCATTTCTTCACTGAGTTGATATTTTATTGGAAAAATCATTCATCATTAATTACGTCAAGTTATAGCTTTATTTTACTATAATTAACTCCTTTATCAGGTTATACCTTTTAAATATCAAAACATCTGCCTACACACATTTTGTTATCATTTAAAATTCAATACTTTTGTGGGACAAAGTTTTTTTTCAAAATTCCTTTTCTGGAGCAAAATCGTTAGTGATTTTCAGGTTGGTGCTGGCATGTTCACCGAAATTTTCTCGCTTTTTTGGTGGGCCCCCGAGGATTTTTTAGTCAACGTGGCACTCTGCATGACGTGACGTTCTTGGTAAAAGGGCCTTGCAGACTCCCTACTCTAGGTAGAGAAACACTGACTAGTTATCTTTTCCGATCATGAGGTTGTCTGTGGTACGTCTGTTATTTTAATCCGATTTTCACAGAATCTGTCTTTCCCAAGCTTTGTTAAGCTCTCATTATGCCGATCATCAATTAGGTACGAGGATTTTTTCCCAACAGTAGGGAGAAATTTGGGCTGTTTACGCCCGTAACGTATGGCCAGGCTGGACCAATGCTTTCGTTTTTTCTCCCTTCTTTATTTTTATTAAATTTATTTATTCATATATTTTATTTTTTGAGAGGGGGCCTTGATAAAATTCTAGAGTGCCTCTGAGGTACCAGCACGACCCTGGTGCCTGTTTAAACAAATAAAAAAAATTGAATGATCATTTGTTTCTCTACGTACAGCCTTCCTCGTTTACAAACTGTTCCAATGAAGTAGTAGCATGATATTTTGAACTCTATGATTTGTCAGCTGTGATTGATGCATGTCAAATGACGTAAATAGTGTTATAAATTTTAATTTTAATACTTTATTATTTATCAGAAGTATTGTAAGCAAAAAGAACAATCTATAGCGCAAGAACAGAAATAAGAAATAGTTGTATAATGGAAGGTAGGCAACGTTTTTCTTATTTACCAACTTTTTTGAAATAAAATTAGGTTGTGTTGCTCTTCCCTTCTGTAATTATGTTTGAAATTAACCTCAAATGTTTTTTTATTTTAGATCATTATAAAACTACATACAAGCCGAAGGCTCGTACAGTATTTCTAGTAGTTGCTGTGTCATTAATTGTGCTTCTGTTGTATTGGGTGAACCAAAAGCCCAACTACGATTATATTCCGCGACAGAGCTCGTGGAACGCCGCTGGTGGCTTTAACTTTTATTACCCTGTGCGGAGACTTTCAAGGAACAATGACAAATAATTTTTATTGAAACATCCTGCACTTCGAGAAAAAACGTCGAAAATAAAAGAGGTAGGTTTTCAATATTAAAAGAAAGGATATCGAGACCCTAAAAGCTATAACCACTGAATTATAACCTAGTTGATAATAATTCAATGCTATACCGTCATAAAGCCGTGGCGTTGCCTTAGCCCCGCCAAGCGAACTTCGGCTTATGACTGCTTGTCGCCAGATGCTATGTCGACGGTAACATGTTCTCATAGTGAACTGCCATTTTCATTTTAGGAGGATTAAGCTTGAATTCGAGGCAAGCTTGTGCAATCTATTCAGCAGCGAAGAAAAATCCGACCAAACAAGTTGTGCTATTTCATTCTTGCTTTTTGGAAAAAGATTATTACGAAAAGTAAAGTGTTAACTAATTTATTATCAAAATAATCGTTTATTTTAAATTTTAGATCAAGTGATTTCATTAAAGTTGTTTTGGACCTTCCGAATGTGGCTGTTGTAAATATGGACGTGATTGATGTTTATCTTGGGTCGATGTTAAAATCTCTGGTTGTCTCCGGAAAGTTGGCGAGGTCCCGATACCCGGTTGAACATAACGCAGATATCATCAGGATTTTGCTCATTTATTTGTATGGTGGCACATACATGGATATGGACGTCATTAGTTTGAAGTACGTACGCTCTGTAGTTCGATTGCCAATTTGATTTTTATAGGCCTTTGGACGGACTGAAGCATAATTATATTGGAGCTGCAGAAGAAGCGAATTTGGGTACAGGAGTTTTTCAGTTCGATTATGAAGGAGTCGGTCACGATTATTTAGAGCTTATACTTATAGAGGTTGTTAAAAACTATAATCCGTATTCTTGGTCCGAAAACGGGCCCAAACTTGCAGGAAAAGTTCTTCAGAAGTTTTGTGGCTTGCCAGCTGTACGTTTGAGCAAAATTTGTTCGTGATATTACATTTTTGTTTGTAGAATGTTAACTGGAATACAGTCGGGTTCATATCCAGCTGTAACATAACAGTCCATCCAACGGCAACGTTCTATCCCATCGACTATCGGGACTGGAAGATGTATTACGATGAAAAGCAACTGGATTTTGTCATGGGAAGCTATTAGAAACTTATGTCGTACATGTGTGGAACTTTTTAAGTCGAGACGCGATTGTTCAGGTCGGATCGCATCAGCCTTACGGCGTACTTGCCAGAGATCATTGTGCTCCGGTTTACTGGAAGTCAAATCCGCTATTTTAATTTTTGAAGCCCATGTATTAAAACATGAACTGTTTTGACTGTTTAAATTGATCTGTCTTGATAAGTTTAAGGTTCTTTTATGGATAATATTATTGAAAATGTAAAAAAATATATTATTTTATACAAAGAAAATGAGATCTATACAAGCTTATTGTATAGGAAACTGTACATAGTCGTTTGAGAAAACCGATGGTAATGCCATTGAATGATTTTTAGACTTGATGGATTTATCAATGATGAGAAATGATGGGTTTCCAGCCAGAGGAGGAGTATCCGCTGGAACCGAGGCTGTGACTAGAAATGGAGTTGAGACCGATTCCGGATCCAAGGCTGATCCCGTGGCCAAGGCTGCTTCCGAGGCTGATGCCATGTCCGAGGCCGCTTCCAAGACTGATTCCATGTCCGGCGGCGTAAGTGCTTCCGAGGGAGATACCGCTGGTAAGTCCGTGCCCGCTTCCGAGAGAGATACCGCTTCCTAAGCCGATTCCGCTAAGCCCTCCAATCGATCCATAACTTCCGAGACTTGAGAGACCGATAGAACCGGACGAAACGGCAACAGGTTGTTGTACGACAACGGGCTGAGGGACGGAGACTGGTACAGGTCTGGTTATCGTGACTGGCACTGGTTGAGGCACTGAAACTGGGTAGGGTTGAGGGACGGAGACTGGAACTGGTTGCGGGACAGCAACAGGGACGGGGCGCGGAACGGAGACTGGCACTGGCCTCGGAACAGTAACTGGGTATGGTTGAGGGACAGCTACAGGGACCGCTCTGGGTACTGCGACAGGCACAGGAACTGCTTGCGGAACAGGGTAAGGCCTGGTAACTGTGACGGGGACCGGTTGAGGTACTGGGACGGCGACAGCAGTGTTTACAGTATTGACGGTAACCGGAGCTGCTGAAACACTCACTCCTCCTACACCTCCAGCTAAACCGATTCCACCTAGTCCACCAATTCCACCAATTCCTCCAATTCCACCGATTCCGCTTAATCCTCCAATACTGCTCACTCCTCCTAGGCCGTATCCTGAGCTGTACCCTATCCCAGAGCCATAAAGCCCACCACTTATGCCATGGCCAACTCCACCGAGGGATATTCCTCCGCTGTTGATTCCTCCCGAGACGATCCCTCTTTTCTCAGTCTTCCTCTCTTCGGCCAAAGCCGAAATCGCAAGCGCCACAAACAGTAAGCTCTGAAAATAAGTAAAATTAGAATACTAATGTAAAGCATCATCATTTTTTACCTTGAAAACGTTCATTCTAAGGCAGAAACGATAATGATTAAGTTGGCAAGTCCCCGGAGTTTATATACTCGGGTAGTGGATCGGTCACCCCCCACGGTCCGGAGCACTTTCTCTCGCAATTACATCATTCAACCCTCTCCGAGTCCAGATGCATCTTAGACAAGGACGATACTCCCTATTAGGAACATCTGGAGCGCCCTTCCTTTTAATTTTGTCGCCTAGCTGAAAAAAATAATATTCCGTTCGAACGAGCAGAATGTGTTCTCTTGTCTATAAAAAGTACTGGTTCTTGTCGACGATCCTTCATCGGCGTGAAATAGTTTCACGTCTCCCGCGCTAATCGAATCTAAATCATTTAATCTTACGGGAATAGTTTTAATTCCAAACACCTGTTTTCCATTGCAAAAATAACACTTTTTTTCCACTTTAATTTTTAGAGACATCGGATTATTTTTGAGCATCTTCTTAATTTCCCTAATTTAAATAAAGCGGTCCTATTCGGGAGAAACCAGAAAAATTCGTCTAAATGTCAGGATAACAAATCACTATTAAGAGGTGAAAGCAAAAGGTGGAAGAAACTTATGTAGATTCGGCCAAAAAATATGAATGGAAGGTTTATATCTCGGAAGTTCACGGCGAAGTTCGAGGTTTTTCATCCTTAATTTTGACATTAATGGCGTCTTTTTTTGAAAATAACCTTACCTTTTAGGTACATTTTTTCTTATTTACTTAAAATTTTTGACTGTGATAACGGGTATCTCAGGACGCGTTTCGGCTTATAAAACCTCGTCAGGTGAGCTATTCCCTCTATCACAATCATTTCTTCCATCAAGTCATTTCTTCCTGTATTATTGGTTAATTGTTTGATAGTAAAATCAACAACTTGCGGAATACAGACGCAATAAAAATTAAAATGTAAATAAAGTAATGCCAATGCAGCAAATCTGTCATAAAAATTAAAAACCAATAATGAGGTGGTAAGTGGCTCTATCTCTTGGAGAACGGTGGCGGCGGTGAGCTTTAGGGAGACGGTTTGTTTCCAGCTTCCCGCTGTATCCACTAAATCTCTCGGAGATAGGTTCACAGTGAAAAGATAGAAATGATTTGATAGAAGGAAGAGCTCACCTGACGAGGCTTCTTAAGCCGAAACGCGTCCTGAGATACCCGTTATCACAGTCATTTCTACCTCTATTATTGGTCAATTATTTGATAGTATAGTCAACAACCTTGTGGAATACAGACGCAATTAAAAATAAAAATTAAAAATTTTTTATGAATTGATCTCTTTCCTCATAAAAAGCTGGAATCCTATTTAAGAGTAAGGTGTATTTCTAGACACACGAGATTCACCTGTGCTAGTTTTTTAACGGTCTTTTACCTCATCAACCAATGAGCAAAATAACAAAAACTCCGCCCCGATTCTAGCCATAATCAATTGAATTTCTGATATGGACAAATTGTGAGCTATTTTCGTGCTTAGGTAGTCCAGATACGAGGAAGTTCCGTCGGATCAAGCTCCAGACTTAACTGTATTTGAGAAGCCAATTAGAACACCCCATTTTGTTAAGGTCGAATGCGTTTTTTTGTCCCCAATGAAATACTCGTTAACTTTAAAAAAATTGTTAATTTGTAAATACTTTTTATGTACACTTGTTCCAGTTACATTTCCACCGTGAAACATCAATTGAATTTTAATTGCTAGTTCAATAAAAATCCTTAATTGAACTATCATAGTTGGAAGCCTTGTTCTACATTCGGTTTTTTCAGAGATTTCGACTCCATTATTTGGAAAACGTCGAAAAAAACTTTCGAGGAAATAAAAATCGTGTCAGGTCATTCATAACGAAAGATTTGTATTTTCCGTCGACGTTTGGGAAAGCAAATGTATAAATGATTCTCATAAAATTCTCATAAAAGCTGGAATCATGATGTACGAGGGGTGTCCAAAAATTAAAGACCTTTTGTATTTTGCCGCCGTACGGGCGAAGTATTCTGCCAGATGAAAACACTAGCTTGTAGCGGGAAGTTCCCCCTTCACATCGCACTTGGTCTCATCTCTCTATCTTATCCAGCGTTGCTACGGCAGCCGTTCGCGATGGACGTCTCAGTGCCGAGTCCCGCCGGTTGTGAGGTTCGCTCCGTCATGCGTTTCCTAAACGCGGAGAAACTTCGCCCGGTCGAAATTCATAGACGTTTGACGGCTATTTATAACATTCGTAACATTAGCGTAACAACAGCGCTCATTCATAACATTGCCATAAATAGCCGTCAAACGTCTATGAATTTCGACCGGGCGAAGTTTCTCCGCGTTTAGGAAACGCATAACGGAGCGAACCTCACAACCGGCGGGA
The DNA here is from genome assembly GCA_014119065.1 of Orius insidiosus. NCBI lineage: Eukaryota > Metazoa > Arthropoda > Insecta > Hemiptera > Anthocoridae > Orius > Orius insidiosus. The sequence continues at coordinate 2,902 of JACGAQ010001441.1, read as the reverse complement.
CTCGGCACCGAGACGTCCATCGCGAACGGCTGCCGTAGCAACGCTGGATAAGATAGAGAGATGAGACCAAGTGCGATGTGAAGGGGGAACTTCCCGCTACAAGCTAGTGTTTTCATCTGGCAGAATACTTCGCCCGTACGGCGGCAAAATACAAAAGGTCTTTAATTTTTGGACACCCCTCGTATATATGGAATATATGATAAGATGTTCCGCTATAGCGAGCCAGGATGTCAACGATCCGGATTACATAAAAACCTTGGCTGACCTATTACGTCGACTGGACACCATATCGTTTATTGTGTGAAAAGCCGTTCTTTAGACGTGAACTTCTTTTCAAGAAGCTAAAAATACTTCAGACATATTTTTTAGACCTACCTCTACATAGTATATGAACTTTTTCTACCCCCATGATCGCTTTCATATGTTTTGAAAAATAAAAAAATAAAATATACTTTAAACTAGTGGGTGGTTTGGCGATGAAGATAAATTAAGAGAACAATAAATAAAATAGTTGTATAATAACAAAATCGTTGTTGAGTAACAAATAAAAATCTTAAATCGTTGACCTCTTTATAATAGAGAGGTCAATTTAATTTAAATTAGATATTCCTTTTCAACGGTTGGGTGTTAATATGTAAAAATGTTGGAGGTTGTTATCGTATGTCACTTGCTTCAGAGTAAGCTCGTTAATCAAACAAGAAGGGGGCAGAAGAAGTCGGTGGTAAACCAGTTTACTTCCTTTTAAAGCGTCAGGTTGCCCTACGCTTTTCGCATCGGTTCGGTATCACTTTCTCCGCCGCGTCCGTCGGTCTGGGCGCGTTACCTTACACCGAGAGACTCCTAACACATATTACGGCAAATTATATAAAACGAACTTTTTTTTTTTTTTTTTTTTTTTTTTTTTTTTTTGGGGCAACCGACTACTTGGTCATGTGCCCAGTTGTCTTTCAGAGTCACATGGGGCGCGCGGGACCCGCCCGACGGCAGGCCCCAGTCCAGGCCAACCGGCAGCCACCACCGCACCGGGGGACCCAAAGGATTCCCAAAGTTAAACAAATAATAATGCTTCTTCTTTTAATCCTTTTTTTTTTTTTTTTTTTTTTTCCTTACGGAGCCCCTTTTCGGGGATGTAGATAAAAACCATTTACATACCTATGGAAAAGTCCACATCCCCTGGGGGTCCGGGGCGTTTCGCCCTGGGATCCCTCGTGTCCCCCCGACACAGCAAGAGCATACCCGCCCCCCCGGCCCGGCGCCCACCCCCGGACGGGCCCCTCGCCCCCCATGTGACTACGTTATTAAATTACACTCTCTTTTCCAGACCAGCGCCTTGCAAAAAACGAAATAACTTTTTGACCGTATCCTCCCTATCCCCCAGAATCTCCTGTAAGGATATTGAATCTTTAAAAAGAAAGCTCCTTAGCGCCTCATACTTTCGGCAAACCGTCAAGACATGCTTGACGGTCTGCTCCTCATTGCATATCTCGCATGTCGCGAGGATCCCTACTCATCAATGGCCCTTACTCCATCGGCAATGCCCTATTCTAATCCGCGCCAGGATTACCTCTTTCGATCTCGTCCGCCTGCATGAAGTGGTCCACTTTTTTGTGCTTGCCTTAATCTCTCTGAGTTTATTGTCTTCCACATTTCTCCACTCTCGTTCCCAACCCCAGCCAACCTGTTCCTTGAGGAAAGCCACCAAGTCCCTACAAAAAGATAGCTGGAACTTCTATGCCATTTTTGGCGGCAGCCTTGGCTGCTACGTCAGCACTTTCGTTTCCAGATATCCCGCAGTGACCAGGTATCCAAAGAAAGAAACCTTGGTACCTTGGGATAAGAGGTTTCTCAGCGTATACCCAATGCCTTGGAAACCGGATCCTCGCTAAACATGCCGGTCATGATCGCAGTCAAGCTGCCCTGGAATCCGAACAGAGGACAAGTGAATTATTCGACGGCTGTGCAATATTTATGGCCTTTTCAAGGGCCACTAGTTCGGCGCTATAACTGCTAGATATCATATTCAATTTAAATACTGTCTGTCTCCACTAATGACTGCTGCCCCAGCCCCTCCGGGGCCTTTAGAACCGTCTGTATAAACAAAGTGGGCTCCAGGGAAACAGATTTTATCCTTAAAAATTCCTTTTTGTACTCATTTGGAAGGGAACTAGCTTTCGTTAGTTTCCCAAAAGGCAAAATAACTCTGGGCTTGGGGATCAGCCACGGAGGCACCGCTGAAACCGTCTCACGTCGAATAGGCGGAACCAGGATCGACATACCTCCCGTACAACTGAACTCTTGCTGCAAATTCTTGCGAGGAAATTGGACGGAATTTGGCGCAAAAAGTTGATTTAGCGGATGTGAAGGGGAAGATATATTTTGGCGTAGTATTTCAGATCAAGGTAATTTCTCCTATACTTGAGTGGAAGCTCCCCTGTTTCAGCATGGATACTAGTGACAGGACTAGAGCGAAACGCTCCGATAGCGATTCTTAGCCCTGTGTTTGTACAGGATCAAGAATACAGATTTTTTTGGTTGTGGCAGATCCATAGGCATTACATCCGTAATCTAGCCGGGACCGAATTAAGGATTATAGAGCAGCGTCAGGCTCCTGCGGTCAGCTCCCCAGGTAAGAGCTTACTGTTCTTAAAAATTCATAGCTTGGTAGCATTTTCCTTTTAACTTCTTGAGATGGGCAACCCAGTTTAAAGTCCTATCAAAAGTTAAGCCTAAGTACACTGCAGAGTCCACAAAAGCAATCCTTCTGCCAGCAACAACCAAATCTGGGTAGTATGGGGGGCGCCTAGAAGAAAACAAGATGGCTACAGTTTTTTCAATGGATAAAGTGAAACCATTCTGTTGCAGCCAGCAGTTGACAGAGTTCAAGTTCTCTAAATACTTTTAT
>JACGAQ010001440.1:0-60016 GCA_014119065.1 Orius insidiosus | reverse complement strand
AAAAAAAAGAACTTTTTCAGTTTTCGGAAAAAAAGAACTTTTTCAGTTTCGGAAAAAAGAACTTTTCAGTTTTCGGAAAAAAGAACTTTTTCAGTTTGTGAAAAAAGAACTTTTTCAGTTAGTGAACAAAGAACTTTTTCAGTTGTGAAAAAGAACTTTTCAGTGTCGGAAGAAAGGATTTTCAGTTTTCGGAAAAAAAGAACTTTTTCCGTTTGGGAAAAAGAACTTTTTCCGTTTTGGAAAAAAAGAACTTTCAGTTTATCGAAAAAAAGAACTTTGAAGTTTTGTTTTGTTGGTAATACTTCTTTCAGTTTCAGGAGGAAAAAAAGAACTTTTAGTTTTGAAAAAAGAACTTTTTCAGTTTGTGAAAAAGAACTTTCAGTTTGTGAAAAAAGAAACTTTTTCAGTTTCGGAAAAAAAAGAACTTTTTCAGTTTTCGGAAAAAGAACTTTTTCAGTTTTCGGAAAAAGAACTTTTTCAGTTTCGGAAAAAAGAACTTTTCAGTTTTCGGAAAAAAGAACTTTTTCAGTTTGTGAAAAAAGAACTTTTTCAGTTAGGAACAAAGAACTTTTTCAGTTGTGAAAAAAGAACTTTTTCAGTGTCGGAAGAAAGGACTTTTTCAGTTTTCGGAAAAAAGAACTTTTTCCGTTTTGGGAAAAAAAGAACTTTTCCGTTTTGGAAAAAAAGAATTTTCAGTTTATCGAAAAAAGAACTTTGAAGTTTTGTTTTGTTGGTATACTTTCAGTTTTCAGGAGGAAAAAAAGAACTTTTAGTTTTTGAAAAAGAACTTTTTCAGTTTGTGAAAAATGAACTTTTCAGTTTTGTGAAGAAAGAACTTCTCAGTTTTCGGAAAACAGAACTTTCCAGTTTCGGAAAAAAGAACTTTTTCCGTTTTGGGAAAAAAGAACTTTTTTATCGAAAAAAGTAACGTAAATAAACAAAACAGTTTTGAAAAAGAACTTTTTCAGTTTTCGGAAGAAAGAACTTTTTCAGTTTTCGGAAGAAAGAACTTTTAAGAAAAAATAGACGAACGAATCACGGTTGCATTTCAGACTGAAAATTCTCAAAAACAGACTCCGGAGTGGGAGATAAACGGGTGGGGAAGATACTGTATCAGGAGTCGCCTCGTTGATAAGTGTGACGTCACTTTTCGTAAATTGGATAAGTCAAAGGACCTAAGCATATTTTGCCAAGGTCCAAGTGGCCTCCACTAAGCTCTACACGACAGACGTTTATGAAAGATGGGTTTTAGAGGTAAAATATTAAATATGATTTTTTATGTACTTGTCTATTGACAACAGTGCAGCCAACAATACGCTAGGAAACTAGGCACTGGGCACGTTAGGTTTTCGTTTGTAGGTTTTCGAAAAAAGAACTTTTTCAGTTTCGGAAAAAAGAACTTTTTCAGTGTCGGAAGAAAGGACTTTTTCAGTTTTCGGAAGAAAGAACTTTTTCAGTTTTCGGAAAAAGAACTTTTTAGTTTTGAAAAAAGAACTTTTTAGTTTGTGAAAAAAGAACTTTTTCAGTTAGTGAACAAAGAACTTTTTCAGTTTGTGAAAAAGAACTTTTTCAGTTTTCGGAAAAAAAGAACTTTTTAGTTTTGAAAAAAGAACTTTTTCAGTTTGTGAAAAAAGAACTTTTCAGTTAGTGAACAAAGAACTTTTCAGTTTGTGAAAAAAGAACTTTTTCAGTTTTCGGAAAAAAGAACTTTTCAGTTTTAGGAAAAAAGAACTTTTCAGTTTAGGAAAAAAGAACTTTTTCAGTTTTCGGAAAAAAGAACTTTTCCGTTTTGGGAAAAAGAACTTTTTCCGTTTTGGGAAAAAGAACTTTTCAGTTTTCGGAAAAAAGAACTTTTCAGTTTGTGAAAAAAGAACTTTTCCAGTTTTCGGAAAAAGAACTTTTCCAGTTTTCGGAAAAAAAAAGAACATTTAGTTTTGGAAAAAAGAACTTTTAGTTTGTGAAATAAGAACTTTTTCAGTTTGTGAAAAAAGAACTTTTTCAGTTTTGGGAAAAAAGAACTTTTCCGTTTTGGGAAAAAACAACTTTTTCCGTTTTGGGAAAAAAAAAACTTTTTCCGTTTTGGAAAAAAAAAGAACTTTTTCAGTTATCGAAAAAAGAACTTTGAAGTTTTGTTTTGTTGGTAATACTTCTTTCAGTTTTCAGGAGGAAAAAAGAACTTTTAAGTTTTTGAAAAAAGAACTTTTTCAGTTTGTGAAAAAAGAACTTTTCAGTTTTGTGAGAAAGAACTTTTCAGTTTTCGGAAAACAGAACTTTTCCAGTTTCGGAAAAAAGAACTTTTTCCGTTTTGGGAAAAAAGAACTTTTCCGTTTGGGAAAAAAAAGAACTTTTCCGTTTTGGGAAAAAAGAACTTTTTCCGTTTTGGGAAAAAGAACTTTTTCCGTTTTGGGAAAAAAAGAACTTTTTCCGTTTTGGGAAAAAAGAACTTTTTCAGTTTATCGAAAAAAGTAACGTAAATAAACAAAACAGTTTTTGAAAAAAGAACTTTTCAGTTTTAGGAAAAAAGAACTTTTTCAGTTTTCGGAAAAAAGAACTTTTTCCGTTTGGGAAAAAGAAACTTTTTCAGTTTTCGGAAGAAAGAACTTTTTCAGTTTTCGGAAAACAGAACTTTTCCAGTTTTCGGAAGAAAGAACTTTTAAGAAGAATTAGACGAACGAATCACGGTTGCATTTCAGACTGAAAATTCTCAAAACAGACTCCGGAGTGGGAGATAAACGGGGGGGAAGATACTGTATCAGGAGTCGCCTCGTTGATAAGTGTGACGTCACTTTTTGTAAATGGATAAGTCAAAGGACTAAGCATATTTTGCCAAGGACCAAGTGGCCTCCTCTAAGCTCTACACGACAGACGTTATGAAAGATGGGTTTTAGAGGTAAAATTAAATATGATTTTTTATGTACTTGTCTATTGACAACAGTGCAGCCAACAATACGCTAGGAAACTAGGCACTTGGGCACGTTCCTTTCGTTTGTTAGGTTTTCGAGAAAAAGAACTTTTTTAGTGTTCGGAAGAAAGAACTTTTTCAGTTTTCGCAAAAAAGAACTTTTTAGTTTTGAAAAAAGAACTTTTTCAGTTTGTGAAAAAAGAACTTTTTCAGTTAGTGAACAAAAAACTTTTTCAGTTTTCGGAAAAAAGAACTTTTTCAGTTTTAGGAAAAAAGAACTTTTCAGTTTTCGGAAAAAAGAACTTTTTTAGTTTTGGGAAAAAAGAACTTTTCAGTTTTCGGAAGTAAGAACTTTTCAGTTTTCGGAAGAAAGAACTTTTTCAGTTTCGGAAAAAAGAACTTTTCAGTTTGTGAAAAAAGAACTTTTTCAGTTTTCGGAAAAAGAACTTTTCCAGTTTTCGGAAAAAAAGAACTTTTTCCGTTTTGGGAAAAAAGAACTTTTTTAGTTTTGGGAAAAAGAACTTTTTCAGTTTTCGGAAGTAAGAACTTTTTCAGTTTCGGAAGAAAGAACTTTTTCAGTTTTCGGAAAAAAGAACTTTTTCAGTTTGTGAAAAAAGAACTTTTTCAGTTTTCGGAAAAAGAACTTTTCCAGTTTTCGGAAAAAAGAACATTTTAGTTTGGAAAAAAGAACTTTTTCAGTTTTCGGAAAAAAGAACTTTTCAGTTTTAGGAAAAAAGAACTTTTTCAGTTTCGGAAAAAAGAACTTTTTCCGTTTTGGGAAAAAACAACTTTTTCCGTTTTGGGAAAAAAAAACTTTTTCCGTTTTGGAAAAAAAAGAACTTTTTCAGTTTATCGAAAAAAGAACTTTGAAGTTTGTTTTTGTTGGTAATACTTCTTCAGTTTTCAGGAGGAAAAAAAGAACTTTTAAGTTTTTGAAAAAAGAACTTTTTCAGTTTGTGAAAAAAGAACTTTTCAGTTTTGTGAAGAAAGAACTTTTTCAGTTTTCGGAAAACAGAACTTTTCCAGTTTTCGGAAAAAAGAACTTTTCCGTTTTGGGAAAAAAGAACTTTTTCCGTTTTGGGAAAAAAAGAACTTTTCCGTTTGGGAAAAAAGAACTTTTTCAGTTTATCGAAAAAAGTAACGTAAATAAACAAAACAGTTTTTGAAAAAAGAACTTTTTCAGTTTAGGAAAAAAGAACTTTTTCAGTTTTCGGAAAAAAGAACTTTTCCGTTTTGGGAAAAAGAACTTTTCAGTTTTCGGAAGAAAGAACTTTTTCAGTTTTCGGAAAAAGAACTTTTCCAGTTTTCGGAAGAAAGAACTTTTAAGAAGAATTAGACGAACGAATCACGGTTGCATTTCAGACTGAAAATTCTCAAAACAGACTCCGGAGTGGGAGATAAACGGGTGGGGAAGATACTGTATCAGGAGTCGCCTCGTTGATAAGTGTGACGTCACTTTTCGTAAATTGGATAACTCAAAGGACCTAAGCATATTTTGCCAAGGTCCAAGTGGCCTCCACTAAGCTCTACACGACAGACGTTTATGAAAGATGGGTTTTAGAGGTAAAATTATTAAATATGATTTTTTATGTACTTGTCTATGACAACAGTGCAGCCAACAATACGCTAGGAAACTAGGCACTTGGGCACGTTCCTTTTCGTTTTGTTAGGTTTTTCGAGAAAAAGAACTTTTCAGTTTTCGGAAAAAAGAACTTTTTCAGTGTTCGGAAGAAAGGACTTTTTCAGTTTTCGGAAGAAAGAACTTTTCAGTTTTCGGAAAAAAAGACTTTTTAGTTTTTGAAAAAAGAACTTTTCAGTTTGTGAAAAAAGAACTTTTCAGTTAGTGAACAAAGAACTTTTCAGTTTTCGAAAAAAAGAACTTTTTAGTTTTTGAAAAAAGAACTTTTTCAGTTTGTGAAAAAAGAACTTTTCAGTTAGTGAACAAAGAACTTTTTCAGTTTTCGGAAAAAAGAACTTTTCAGTTTTAGGAAAAAAGAACTTTTTCAGTTTTCGGAAAAAAGAACTTTTCCGTTTTGGGAAAAAGAACTTTTTCAGTTTTCGGAAGAAAGAACTTTTCAGTTTCGGAAGAAAGAACTTTTTCAGTTTTCGGAAGAAAGAACTTTTTCAGTTTGTGAAAAAAAGAACTTTTTCAGTTTTGTGAAGAAAGAACTTTTCAGTTTTCGGAAAAAAGAACTTTTCAGTTTGTGAAAAAAGAACTTTTTCAGTTTTGTGAAAAAAGAACTTTTTCAGTTTTCGGAAGAAAGAACTTTTCAGTTTCGGAAGAAAGAACTTTTCAGTTTTTGAAAAAGAACTTTTTCAGTTTTCGGAAGAAAGAACTTTTCAGTTTTCGGAAGAAAGAACTTTTTCAGTTTTCGGAAGAAAGAACTTTTTCAGTTTGTGAAAAAAGAACTTTTTCAGTTTTGTGAAGAAAGAACTTTTCAGTTTTCGGAAAAAAGAACTTTTTCAGTTTCGGAAGAAAGAACTTTTTCAGTTTGTGAAAAAAGAACTTTTTCAGTTTTGTGAAAAAAAGAACTTTTTCAGTTTTCGGAAGAAAGAACTTTTTCAGTTTTCGGAAGAAAGAACTTTTCAGTTTGTGAAAAAAGAACTTTTTCAGTTTTGTGAAGAAAGAACTTTTTCAGTTTCGGAAAAAGAACTTTTCCGTTTTGGGAAAAAAGAACTTTTTCCGTTTTGGAAAAAAAGAACTTTTCAGTTTATCGAAAAAAGAACTTTGAAGTTTTATTTTTGTTGGTAATACTTCTTTCAGTTTTCAGGAGGAAAAAAAGAACTTTTTAGTTTTTGAAAAAAGAACTTTTTCAGTTTGTGAAAAAAGAACTTTTTCAGTTTGTGAAAAAAGAACTTTTTCAGTTTGTGAAAAAAGAACTTTTCAGTTTGTGAAAAAGAACTTTTTCAGTTTTCGGAAAAAAGAACTTTTTCAGTTTTCGGAAAAAAGAACTTTTTCAGTTTTCGGAAAAAAGAACTTTTTCAGTTTTCGGAAAAAAGAACTTTTCAGTTTGTGAAAAAGAACTTTTTCAGTTAGTGAACAAAGAACTTTTTCAGTTTGTGAAAAAAGAACTTTTTCAGTGTTCGGAAGAAAGGACTTTTCAGTTTTCGGAAAAAGAACTTTTCCGTTTTGGGAAAAAAGAACTTTTTCCGTTTTGGAAAAAAAGAACTTTTTCAGTTTATCGAAAAAAGAACTTTGAAGTTTTGTTTTGTTGGTAATACTTCTTTCAGTTTTCAGGAGGAAAAAAAGAACTTTTTAGTTTTTGAAAAAAGAACTTTTCAGTTTGTGAAAAATGAACTTTTTCAGTTTTGTGAAGAAAGAACTTCTTCAGTTTTCGGAAAACAGAACTTTTCCAGTTTCGGAAAAAAGAACTTTTTCCGTTTTGGGAAAAAAGAACTTTTCAGTTTATCGAAAAAAGTAACGTAAATAAACAAAACAGTTTTTGAAAAAAGAACTTTTTCAGTTTTCGGAAAAAAGAACTTTTCCGTTTTGGGAAAAAGAACTTTTTCCGTTTTGGGAAAAAGAACTTTTTCCGTTTTGGGAAAAAAGAACTTTTCCGTTTGGGAAAAAAAGAACTTTTTCCGTTTTGGGAAAAAAAGAACTTTTTCAGTTTTCGGAAGAAAGAACTTTTAAGAAGAATTAGACGAACGAATCACGGTTGCATTTCAGACTGAAAATTCTCAAAACAGACTCCGGAGTGGGAGATAAACGGGTGGGGAAGATACTGTATCAGGAGTCGCCTCGTTGATAAGTGTGACGTCACTTTTCGTAAATTGGATAAGTCAAAGGACCTAAGCATATTTTGCCAAGGTCCAAGTGGCCTCCACTAAGCTCTACACGACAGACGTTTATGAAAGATGGGTTTTAGAGGTAAAATTATTAAATATGATTTTTTATGTACTTGTCTATTGACAACAGTGCAGCCAACAATACGCTAGGAAACTAGGCACTTGGGCACGTTCCTTTTCGTTTTGTTAGGTTTTTCGAGATTATCATGGAAACAGTTGCTTGGAGAAAAAAATGTCTTAAGTAAAAGTTGTTGGTGACAAAATTTACTTCAATATATGTCTTAGTCGTGTTTCACGTAGGACAAACGGTTAAGGAGATATGAGGCATTAAAGATAGAGACCAACAGTGTCGCCAACCTTTGCCCATCTAATTTTTTATTCCAGAAATTAAAGTGAGAAACGACACGCCTGTTTTCGAAATATGGAAAAAACCTGAAGCTTTCAATTTGGTTCACATATACCCCTTTAACTACACAAACGTCGACAAAGCTCTCCTTGGTGAAGAAAAACTCAAAGTCGAAGAAACTGGCCCATACGTTTTCAGGTAAAAACGCCCAATAATAAAATATATAAAAAAATTTTATCTTCAGAGAACAAACGGCGAAAACGAACGTCACTTTCGAAAGTGACGATTTGGTGACTTTTACAGAAAACCGGACTCACGTTTTTATCCCGGAGCTTTCAATGGGGAACCTATCCGATATCGTCATTGCACCAAACGTCCCAGTTATAGTAAGTAGCTTGAAAACAGTTTTTAATTATTTCACCAACAGTTGCTCAAAACGGAAAAAATGCTCTAAGTAAAAGTTGTAGCTGCTAGAATTTTCTACAAAACTTATCTTAGTAGTTTTTACTATAAAGCTAATAGTTTAAGAGATATAAGGAATTAAAGTTCAGTTTAAACGGGGCCAATCAGAGATCAAGAACTTTAAAGGTTATAGATTTATAACCGCATTATCTAATCAAAACCTTCCTTTTAAACTTTTTTTTTTTTCATAAAAACAACGTTTTTGGTAACTTGGTTTTTAATTTCAATATCTTTTGATTGTTTAGTCGGCGATCAGTAAAAGTCTGGCAGATTCATGGTGGACTCAGAAGGCGATGAAGGTCATTTTGATGACGTATCGGGCGCAGGTTTTCTCTCCTCAAATCATCAATGATTTCGTCCTCGGATCAGACGGTGACCGTTTCTCCGTCGCCGTTCGCCAACTCTCGAAACTCTTCAAAAACGAGAAACCACCATTTTGGTTCAGGTAAGCCTGGAAAACAAAAAGGTTTTAACTTCTGACAACACTGCTTTCATTTGTTAAGTTGGCAATCGAACACAAAAATCGTCAAAATTATCCGTATCTCTTACGGATGCCACTCTTTCTTGAATGGATTATTCCAACCTCATCGTTATCTTTAGCCCATAGAGCCGAGTGTTTTGTCAACGGCCAAATCAAGATAGGTATAAAGATTCTTGGGAGGAAATTCAGCTCGATTTGGTTGGCACAACTGATCAACTAAACAAAGAAAACCTACTTATTTCGAAATTCTCATTTCTCATAAACAATCGTGAGAAGCAAACTAATAGAAACAAAATGATATAGGTAAGGACAGTTTTGTATATTTTAAGACAACACTGGCGAACACTATGCCGATATAGCTATGTTGGCAGTAGTGTTACTAATCATCCCTGCCATTTGTGAACATGGAGTTAATAATTCTTACCTCCATGTTTTTGAATAAGTTTGGCTAACTTAACTATAGAAAAGCAGTCTTGCCAACACTGTAAATTGTTCTGCGTTCAAGGTCTACCAACTATAGCAGTGTTGATAGCACTTTCATATTCTCTCTCTAATATGTACAAGGTTGTCCAACTTAACTCTGTTGCCCGAGTACTGTACTAGTGTTTTACCTAGTTTGAGCAAATTTTGCCGACATCGGAAATCAGTGTTGCCAAAACGGCTTATTAAAACTTTTTTTTTTCCTATTAGAGAACAGGCCTACGGGAGGACAGACTAACGGTTGGCACGGGTGTACAAATTTGGACCGAATCGGCGTAATTCACACTTTCAACGGCCAAGACCGATTAAACGTCTGGTCGAGTAACAGTTGTAACAACTTAACCGGCTCCGATGGCTCCCTCTACCCAGGTTGATATGAAACATCAAAAAGTTAAGTTATAACTCTATTTTATTTTCAGGTCGAGTCGTCGCCACCACAGATACGGTCTACATCTACGCCAAAAGTCTCTGCCGTAGAATCCCCCTTCATTTTTCAAAAGAAACGACCGTAAGTTCGAACAATTCGCGTTTTTACTGGATTTTTTAAAAGTTTTATTATTATCATTATTATTTTTTCGACCTCTAATGGATTTCCAGTGAGACGATTTGTTCTTTCGGAACAAGTTTTTTCATCAGGAACTGAAAATCCTGAAAATTCCTGTTTTTGCCAAGAGACTGCCCACCTTCAGGAACCTTCAGCGTGAAACCATCCAATTTCGGTACATAATCGCAAAAAATTTTATTTTTCATAATTTTACTTTTTAGGCGCTCCGATTGTCCTTTCTTACCCCCATTTTCTCTTCGGCGACCCTGTTTTAATTGAAGATATTGACGGATTGAACCCGATCAAAGAAAAACATGAATTTTACATGGACATTCATTCCGTAAGAAGTTTCACTTTTTATGTTTCGACGCAAATATCTTGGAAACGTTTGGGTTTAGAAGGTTAGGATCTGAGACACTTTTTAAAGGCCTTTAAAAGAGCTTTCCAAAAAGTGGTCATATAAAAAATCGGTCCAGCTGTTCCCGAGATATCGTCGTTTTAAGCTTGACGGAGGAAATTATGAATAGTAGCCGCTAGAAGTAGCTGATATTTTAAGTAACAGCTACTTTTAGAGCTGCTTTTAGTAACGCCTTTAAGTAGCTGATATTTTAAGTAACAGCTACTTTTAGAGCTGCTACTGTTTGTAACGCCTATATTGTTTAGACTCGAATACATATCTTGAAAACCGTTGGGTTTAGAAGGTTAGGAACTGACACACTTTTAAAGGCCTTTAAAAGAGCTTTCCAAAAAGTGGTCATTTAAGAAAATCGGTCCAGCTGTTCCCGAGATATTGGCGTTTTAAGCTTGACGAGGGAAATTCTACACAGTAGCAGGTAGAAGTAGCTGATATTGTAAGTAACAGCTACTTTTAGAGCTGCTACTTTTTGTAACGCCTGTATTGTTTAGACTCGAATATCTTGAAAACTGTTAGGTTTAGAAGGTTAGGAACTGAGACACTTTTTAAAGGTTTTTCAAAAAGTGGTCATTTAAGAAAATCGGTCCAGCTGTTCCCGAGATATCCGCGTTTAAGCTTGACGAGGGAAATTCTACACAGTAGCAGGTAGAAGTAGCTGATATTGTAAGTAACAGCTACTTTTAGAGCTGCTACTGTTTGTAACGCCTATATGTTTAGACTCGAATATCTTGAAAACCAATGGGTTTAGGTTAGGAACTGACACACTTTTTAAAGGCCTTTAAAAGAGCTTTTCAAAAAGTGGTCATTTAAGAAAATCGGTCCAGCTGTTCCCGAGATATCCGCGTTTAAAGCTTGACAAGGGAAATTCTTCACAGTAGCAGGTAGAAGTAGCTGATATTTCAAGTAGCTGCTACTTTTTATAACCCCCATATTGTTTAGACTCAAATATATGGAAAACCGTTAGGTTAAGAAGGTTAGCAACTAAGACACTTTTTAAAGGCCGTTAAATGAGCTTTCCAAAAAGTGGTCATTTAAGAAAATCGGTCCAGCCGTTCCCGAGATATTGGTGTTTAAAGCTTGACGAAGGAAATAATGAATAGTAGCCGCTTGAAGTAGCTGATATTTTAAGTAACAGCTACTTTTAGAGCTGCTACTGTTTGTAACGCCTATATTGTTTAGACTCGAATATCTTGAAAACCAATGGGTTTAGGTTAGGAACTGACACACTTTTTAAAGGCCTTTAAAAGAGCTTTTCAAAAAGTGGTCATTTAAGAAAATCGGTCCAGCTGTTCCCGAGATATCCGCGTTTAAAGCTTGACAAGGGAAATTCTTCACAGTAGCAGGTAGAAGTAGCTGATTTCAAGTAGCTGCTACTTTTTGTAACCCTTATATTGTTTAGACTCAAATATCTGGAAAACCGTTAGGTTTAGAAGGTTAGGAACTGACACACTTTTTAAAGGCCTTTAAAAGGGCTTTCCAAAAAGTGGTCATTTAAGAAAATCGGTCCAGCCGTTCCCGAGATATTGGTGTTTAAAGTTTGATTATCCTTATTTTAATCTTTTCATTTGTCGAAACGTTTCAGACACTTGGTCTTCCGTTGGCGGGACATTCTCGCTTTCAAATTGGAATTGTCGTCCCTGAAGCCCCTTTCGACCATCAAATCAATTTATTAAAACCTGGGCTCGTCCTTCCGATCGCCTGGGTCGACATTGTAAGCAAAGTCTAACTCTGACACCAATTTTCGTCAGGTGCTAAACATGACAAGAATCAACGAAAATTGATGTTAGGAGTTGTAAATATCCCTATTTTTCCCGGCTTATTTTGAATTTTTCAGGAAATCGGACAAATCTCAGGGAACGCGTACGATATGATCTACGAAGGGACGTATGGTGCGAATATTTGGGACTCGTCTTTCGCAATTCCGCACCACTTGCGGCGCTGCTTTCGATTCTTTTGTCTTCGCTGTCTGCCACAACCTCAGCCGATAATCCTCCTTTTGTTTAGTTATTTTTTGTCGACTCTTTTCCAGAAACCTTACCGGAGGGTAAAACACTTTCTTATAAGAAGTTAAAAAAGCTCTACAATGAAATATTTATCCAGCTGGGTGTAATAGATTTGAACTACGAAGAAAATACTCCAAAATCTGAGAGGAAGTAATAATTACCTTAAAATCATAAAAAATAGACGCCATGGAACGTTCCGGACTTAACTTGCCTAAAAACAAAATGGCGGATGTCGGAATAATATTTGAAAGTTGAAATTCTGAGAAATTTTAATCCTAACACAACATTTTTATTGCAAAAAAAAAACAGCAATTTCTTTAATTTGAAATAGTAATAGCATTATTTTTTTATTATGACGTATATGCAAAGTTAGATATCTTTTTTATTTTATTGAGCCAAAATATTGAGAAGGCAGTGGTTCTTCAAAAGGTACCCCCCCCCCCCCCCCCCGCAAACCCTAGTTTGATTCCGTTATTCCATTCTGAATTCATAATTTCGCTCGTCCGCTTTCAAAAAGTAAGTTTTTAAATGTTTTAAATGTGTAAGGTTTTAAATGTCTAGGCCCGTATTTTTAAACGTTCCTTGAAACTCTCCTTTCCTTTAACAAAAGGATACCTTGAACCTTTTCACCTTTTTTTTGTATTTTGAGAAAAAAAGTATCTAATTATTATCGTAAATAGTAAAAATTTTTCCTTCTGAAAACTGAAAGAAGTACTACCAACAAAAAGAAAACTCAAAATTTAAATAGTTTTTATTACCTGACATCAAAAAATTGTACATAAATGCCTCTTAACTTTTTTTGGCAATAAAAATGTTAAATTTCCACATAAATCTTTACTACCATTGTTTTTAAATATAATTTTAGCACAAGAATGGATAGCACATTCATAGTCCATCGAATGACTAGTCTATTAACAAAAAGAAAAATTCTAAATTTATTTATAAATTAAAAAATACTACAACCTTGAAAGCTCAATCAAGTGGAGGGATAAAAAGTTTTAGGTTGGCAATACTGCTCTGACGTCACCACCGCCATGATTGAGCCCTCCATACTACAACCCATTCTCACAACCTTTTAAACAATAAAAATATACATTTTAAATAAAATATACAAAATAAAATTTTTTATGTACAGAAAAAAAAACAGAAATTGTGCACAGAAAAATAATAAATAAAACAAGTGATGAATTGAGCAATAAAAAATAATGGAATGTTTATAACTCATAAAAATAATAAAAAATAATAAAAATGGACGGATAAATAAAAAACGGAATAAGTACATGTGGCATCAAAAAAACAGTGACGTCATTTTATGTTCAAAAATTGCTCAAAAAAAAATTAAAATAAAAAACACAGCCAACTAAATATTGGGCAAGAAAAAAAATATGGTAACATTTTTCTCAATTTTTAAGCACCACAAAGTTCTAGAAAAAAAATAATAACCTAACCTAAAAAAAATTTATTTTTGCTAAACACAAAATTTCCCCCTAAAATATGGACTTGGGTACTGGGATGGAATTTTATGGCTTTTTTATGTTTTTTTATTGTAAATGGATGGCCAATTTTTAAAAAATCACATCTAAATTTAGCCGAAAAATTGAGGAAAAAAAGCAGTTTGTGCATTTTTTACATTATTGTACAACGGGGGGAAAAAAAACCTTCATAGTTGGCAATACTGCTCTGACGTCACTTTTAACCTCATCATCTCCACAATGAAGGTTTTTTTTTAAATGAAGCACTAATTTTTGTACAGTCAGACAGTGCAGAATTTTAAATTTGATCCCAAAAAATTTCTTTTTTTTTCTAAAATAAATAAAATGGATGGAAAAATGGTTTTTTTACTAGTTTTTAAATGTTTAAAAGCTACTTTTAATCATTTTAATTATAAAATAACAGTTATTTCAATAATGAAAAATTAATAATAATTAAATTATTAAATTCTGATTGTTAATTATATTTTTTTAATTATAAAAGGTGCTTTTGACGGTTATTATATTTTTTTTTTCTAGATATCTACAAACTATGGACAAAAAATTTTTTTGAAATATTTTGAGGAGGAAGATTTTTCTGGGGCCCAGAAAAGAGATTTTGGGGCTTCTGGGGCGTTTTTTTTAACTTTTGGGTGGAAAACACCATTTTTTAGGCGTTTTTAAGGAGGAAGATTTGTTGGGGCCCGAAAAAGGAGATTTTGGGGCTTCTGGGGCGTTTTTCTTTAACTTTTGGGTGGAAAACACCATTTTAGGTTTTTAAGGAGGAAGATTTTTCTGGGGCCCAGAAAAAGGAGATTTTGGGGCTTCTGGGGCGTTTTTCTTTAACTTTTGGGTGGAAAACACCATTTTTTAGGCGTTTTTAAGGAGGAAGATTTTTCTGGGGCCCAGAAAAGAGATTTTGGGGCTTCTGGGGCGTTTTTCTTTAACTTTTGGGTGGAAAACACCATTTTTTTTAGGCGTTTTTAAGGAGGAAGATTTTTCTGGGGCCCAGAAAAAGGAGATTTTGGGGCTTCTGGGGCGTTTTTCTTTAACTTTTGGGTGGAAAACACCATTTTTTAGGCGTTTTTAAGGAGGAAGATTTTTCTGGGGCCCAGAAAAAGGAGATTTTGGGGCTTCTGGGGCGTTTTTCTTTAACTTTTGGGTGGAAAACACCATTTTTTAGGCGTTTTTAAGGAGGAAGATTTTTCTGGGGCCCAGAAAAAGGAGATTTTGGGGCTTCTGGGGCGTTTTTCTTTAACTTTGGGTGGAAAACACCATTTTTTAGGCGTTTTTAAGGAGGAAGATTTTTCTGGGGCCCAGAAAAATGAGATTTTGGGGCTTCTGGGGCGTTTTTCTTTAACTTTTGGGTGGAAAACACCATTTTTTAGGCGTTTTTAAGGAGGAAGATTTTTCTGGGGCCCAGAAAAAATGAGATTTTGGGGCTTCTGGGGCGTTTTTCTTTAACTTTTGGGTGGAAAACACCATTTTTAGGCGTTTTTAAGGAGGAGATTTTTCTGGGGCCCAGAAAAAGGAGATTTTGGGGCTTCTGGGCGTTTTTTTCTTTAACTTTGGGTGGAAAACACCATTTTTTAGGCGTTTTTAAGGAGGAAGATTTTTCTGGGGCCCAGAAAAAGGAGATTTTGGGGCTTCTGGGGCGTTTTTCTTTAACTTTTGGGTGGAAAACACCATTTTTAGGCGTTTTTAAGGAGGAAGATTTTCTGGGGCCCAGAAAAATGAGATTTTGGGGCTTCTGGGGCGTTTTTTCTTTCTTTGGGTGGAAAACACCATTTTTTAGGCGTTTTTAAGGAGGAAGATTTTCTGGGGCCCAGAAAAAGGAGATTTTGGGGCTTCTGGGGCGTTTTTCTTTGACTTTTGGGTGGAAAACACCATTTTTTTAGGCGTTTTTAAGGAGGAAGATTTTTCTGGGGCCCAGAAAAGAGATTTTGGGGCTTCTGGGGCCCAGAAAAGGAGATTTTGGGGCTTCTGGGGCGTTTTTCTTAACTTTTGGGTGGAAAACACCATTTTTTAGGCGTTTTTAAGGAGGAAGATTTTTCTGGGGCCCAGAAAAAGGAGATTTTGGGGCTTCTGGGGCGTTTTTCTTTAACTTTTGGGTGGAAAACACCATTTTTTAGGCGTTTTTAAGGAGGAAGATTTTTTTGGGGCCCGAAAAAGGAGATTTTGGGGCTTCTGGGGGCGTTTTCTTTAACTTTTGGGTGGAAAACACCATTTTTTAGGCGTTTTTAAGGAGGAAGATTTTTCAGGGGCCCAGAAAAAGGAGATTTTGGGGCTTCTGGGGCGTTTTTTTTCTTTAACTTTTGGGTGGAAAACACCATTTTTTAGGCGTTTTTAAGGAGGAAGATTTTTCTGGGGCCCAGAAAAATGATTTTGGGGCTTTGGGGCGTTTTTCTTTAACTTTTGGGTGGGAAAACACCATTTTTTAGGCGTTTTTAAGGAGGAAGATTTTCTGGGGCCCAGAAAAAGGAGATTTGGGGCTTCTGGGGCGTTTTTCTTTAACTTTGGGTGGAAAACACCATTTTTTAGGCGTTTTTAAGGAGGAAGATTTTTTCTGGGGCCCAGAAAAAGGAGATTTTGGGGCTTCTGGGGCGTTTTTCTTTAACTTTTGGGTGGAAAAACACCCATTTTTTAGGCGTTTTTAAGGAGGAAGATTTTTCTGGGGCCCAGAAAAATGAGATTTTGGGGCTTCTGGGGCGTTTTTCTTTAACTTTTGGGTGGAAAACACCATTTTTTAGGCGTTTTTTAAGGAGGAAGATTTTTTCTGGGGCCCAGAAAAAGGAGATTTTGGGGCTTCTGGGGCGTTTTTCTTTAACTTTTGGGTGGAAAACACCATTTTTTAGGCGTTTTTAAGGAGGAAGATTTTTCTGGGGCCCAGAAAAAGGAGATTTTGGGGCTTCTGGGGCGTTTTTCTTTAACTTTTGGGTGGAAAACACCATTTTTTAGGCGTTTTTAAGGAGGAAGATTTTTCTGGGGCCCAGAAAAAGGAGATTTTGGGGCTTCTGGGGCGTTATTCTTTAATTTTAGGGGTGGAAAACACCATTTTTTAGGCGTTTTTAAGGATATTTAGCAAAAAAAAAGCAGTTTTTTGGGCGTTTTTGACAATTTTTGGGCGATTGAAACCCGTCTTCCTCCTCACGCTATTTTAAGGGAGTGCAAACGAAGAAAAAAAAATTTTATGTTACCTAACCTGATAAAAAAAGCGTTTTTTTTTTTTTCCTAAATTAAGGGGGAGGGGATAAAATTGGGGCAGAGCACAGCCTTGGAAGGGTAAGCTGGTTAAGCGGAAAAAAACGAAAATGCGAAGACTTATTTGGTGAGCCGTCCGGAATTTTTTCCCATCACGCTAAGACCTTCACCTCGACTTCTAGATCTGTGGAGGCTGGATAGAACCTCTGGAAAAAAAAAATTAAAATCAATGGTACAATTTAAAAAATTAAGGGTTTTTCGCATTTATCTCGAAAACCGTTGCTCAAAATGAAAAATGTCCTAAGTAAAAGTTGTAGCTACGGCAATTTCCTACAAAAATGTCTTTACCATTTTTTGCTTAGGAGCAATACTTAAGGAGTTATGAGGTTATAAAGAAAAACTAATAATCCTACAGAGCCTGTGAGAATACTAAAAACCTCCTAAATCCTAAAATATCGCCTTTACGAAACAACCAATAAAATCTTTTTGAGGAAAATTTTGTAGCTACAACTTTTACTTAGGACATTTTTTCGTTTTGAGCACGGTTTCTGAGATAGAAGGAAAAAACCGAAAAACGTTGCTCACAACGAAAAATGTGCAAAGCAACCAACTTAAAAACCCTCATATCTCCTATATTGCTCTGACGTAAAAAATAATAAGATCTTTGTAGAAAATTTCAGCAGCTACAATTTTACTTAGGACATTTTTCGTTTTGAGCAACGTTTCCGAGATAGAAGGGAAAAAACCGAAAAAACGTTGCTCACAACGAAAAATGTGCAAAGCAACCCACTTAAAAACCCTCATATCTCCTCAAGTATTGCTCTGACGGAAAAAACAATAAAATCTTTTTTGTAGGAAATGTTCGTAGCTACAATTTTTACTTGGGACATTTTTTCGTTTTGAGCAACGGTTTCTGAGATAGAAGGGAAAAACCGAAAAAACGTTGCTCACAACGAAAAATGTGCAAAGCAACCAACTTAAAACCCTCATATCTCCTTAAGTATTGCTCTGACGTAAAAAACTAATAGATCTTTTTTGAAGAAAATTTCTGTAGCTACAACTTTTACTTAGGACATTTTTTCGTTTTGAGCAACGGTTTCTGAGATAGAAGGAAAAACCGAAAAACGTTGCTGACAACGAAAAATGTGCAAAGCAACCAACTTAAAATCCCTCATATCTCCTTAAGTATTGCTCTGACGTAAAAAACCAATAAGATCTTTTTGTCGGATATTTTCGTAGCTACAACTTTTACTTAGGACGGTTTTTCGTTTTGAGCAACAGTTTCTGAGATAGAAGGGAAAAACCGAAAAACGTTGCTCACAACGAAAAATGTGCAAAGCAACCAACTTAAAAACCCTCATATCTCCTTCAATATTGCTCTGACGTAAAAAACAATAAAATCTTTTTTGTAGGAAATTTCCGTAGCTACAATTTTACTTAGGACGTTTTTTCGTTTTGAGCGACGGTTTCTGAGATAGAGGGAAAAACCGAAAAACGTTGCTCACAAGGAAAAATGTGCAAAGCAACCAACTTAAAAACCCTCATATCTCCTCAAGTATTGCTCTGACAAAAAAACAATAAGATCTTTTTTGTAGGAAATTTTGGTAGCTACAACTTTTTTTTAGGACATTTTTTCGTTTTGACCGACGGTTTCCGAGATAGGGAAAAACCGAAAAAACGTTGCTCACAACGAAAAATGTGCAAAGCAACCAACTTAAAAACCTCCATATCTCCTAAAGTATTGCTCTGACGGAAAAAATCAATAAGATCTTTTTTGTCCGAAATTTCCGTAGCTACAATTTTTACTTATGACATTTTTTCGTTTTGAGCGACGGTTTCTGAGATAAATGAGAAAAAGTGAAAGTACCTCGGCTTGAACTTCGTCTCATGGTTGGCTCGTGGTTCCGCATCGCACGACCTCTTCGATCTTGAATGAGTTTGTCGGCGCGTACAAAAATGCCGTGTTTGGGGCGTGAGTCGAAATATCGGACGCCTTGAACGGTCCCGTCGTTTTTCCCAGTTGGAGCGTCCAAATCGACCCCGACCCAAGTTCCAGAAGCGAATTCCGTGGGTCCGATGTAGGCGACGACGCCAGTCGTGTTGTACGGACGAATCTGAACGCTTTCGCCGAGGCAGACCCATTCGGGGATCGGCGTTTCTTTGACAGCAGCGTCCGTTTCGTCTTCTGTCGCCGCATCCGATGATTGATCGCCATTCGACGAAAGGTCCAATTTCATCGCCGCTTTGCTTTCTGCGACATATGACCTCGTCTGCGGAAATGATGCTCGGTTTTGATTACTTCTCGTTGCTGATTTTCTTCGCCTCACAACCTAAAATTTACGTCAGTTTTTCAATATTGAGGGTTTTAAGTTGGTTGCTTTGTACATTTTTCGTTGTGAGCAACGTTTTTCGGTTTTTTTCCTTCTATCTCAGAAACCGTTGCTCAAAACGAAAAAATGTCCTAAGTAAAAGTTGTAGCTACGAAAATTTCCTACAAAAAAGATTTTATTGGTTTTTTTCCGTCAGAGCAATACTTAAGGAGATATGAGGGTTTTTAGGTTGGTTGCTTTGCACATTTTTTGCTGTAAGCAACGGTTTTTGGTTTTTCCCTTCTATCTCGGAAACCGTCGCTCAAAACGAAAAAATGTCCTAAGTAAAAGTTGTAGCTACAGAAATTTTCTACAAAAAAGATTTATTGGTTAGTTTCGTAAAGGCGATATTTTAGGATTTAGGAAGGTTTTTAGTATTCTCGCAGGCTCTGTAGGATTATTAGTTTTTCTTTATAACCTCATAACTCCTTAAGTATTGCTCCTACGCAAAAAATGGATAAAGACATTTTTGTAGGAAATTTCTGTAGCTACAACTTTTACTTAGGACATTTTTTCGTTTTGAGCGACGGTTTTCGAGATAGAAGGGAAAAACCGAAAAACGTTGCTCACAACGAAAAATGTGCAAAGCAACTCACTTAAGAAACCTCATATCTCCTGCAAAGCAACCAACTTAAAAACCCTCATTTCTCCTTAAGTATTGCTCTGACAGAAAAAACCAATAAGATCTTTTTTGTAGGAAATTTCCGTAGCTACAACTTTTACTTCGGACATTTTTTCGTTTTGAGCGACGGTTTTCGAGATAGAAGGGAAAAAACCGAATTTATTGCTCACAACTAAAAATGTGCAAAGCAACTCACTTAAAAACCCTCATATCTCCTTATGTATTGCTCTGACGGAAAAAACAAATAAAATCTTTTTTATAGGAAATTTCCGTAGCTACAACTTTTGCTTTGGACATTTTTTCGTTTTGGTCGACGGTTTCCGAGATAAATGGTGAAAAAGCGAAAACCGTTGCTTACAACAAAAATGTGCAAAGCAACCAACCTAAAAACCCTTATATCTCCGCAAGTATTGATCTGACGGAAAAAACCAATAAAAACTTTTTTGTAGGAAATTTCCGTAGCTACAACTTTTACTTAGAACATTTTTTCGTTTCGAGCGACGGTTTCCGAGATAGAAGGGAAAAAACCGAAAAACGTTGCTCACAACGAAAAATGTGCAAAGCAACTCACTTAAAAACCCTCATATCTCCTTAAGTATTGCTCTGACGGAAAAAACCAATAAAATCTTTTTTGTAGGAAATTTCCGTAGCTACAACTTTTACTTCGGACTTTTTTTCGTTTGAGCGACGGTTTTCGAGATAAAAGAAGAAAAACCGAAAACCGTTGCTTAAAACAAAAATGTGCAAAGCAACTCACTTAAAAACCATCATACCTCCTTAAGAAACACAAATTTCTTACTTTTCCAGGTTGTAATCCTGTCGGGACGGTCTCCACTTCAACGTTGTTTTCGTCGGTACTCGATTTTCGACTGCTCGTCTGCGAATTCGACTTCTCCTCGACTTTCTTTTTTTCGTCGCCTTTCCTCTCGACGATTTCAAGGCTTCTGTTCATCTCGTCAGGCGTCTCGAAACTGATGCTCCTCAGCGAAAGGCAATCGTCGTTCGTCAGATTACTCGAAGAAACCGCCTGCGAACCGTAACCACTAAAAGAAAATATTAAGAAAGACAAAAAATTTGCTTTTTTTCGTTACCTCGAACTTGTACTCGGAGTTCCACCTTTCTGAGATTGCAGCTCAGCCAATGAATCCAAAGTTCGAGAACTCGGCATTGGCTTTATTTGATTTTTCATCCTATCAGCTTCCATCTAAAAGAAAATAGAGAATTTTTCAAGTTTTTCCTTATTATCTCATTATTTGTTGCTCAAAATGAAAAAATGTCCTAAGTAAAAGTTATAGCTACGACGATTTACGACAAAATTGTTTTTATACATTTTTGCGTAGGAGCAATACTTAAGGAGTTATGAGGTTATAAATAAAAACTAATAATCCTACAGAGCCTGTATGAAATCTTTAAAATCTTCATATCTCTAACAATATAGCTCTGACGGAAAAACCCAATAAGATCTTTTTTGTAGGAAATTTCCGTAGCTACAGCTTTTACTTAGGACATTTTTTCGTTTTGAGCGACGGTTTCCGAGATAGAAGGGAATAACCGAAAAACGTTGCTCACGACGAAAATGTGCAAAGCGACCAACTTAAAAACCCTCATATCTCCTTAAGTATTGCTCTGACGGAAAAAACCAATATGATCTTTTGGTACGAAATTTCTGTAGCTACAGCTTTTGAATGAATGAATGAATGAAATATACTTTATTTCTAAAATTAAACAGAATTCTTTTTTTTTTTTTTTTTTTTTTTTTTTTTTTTTTTTTTTTTTTTTTTTTTTTTTTTTTTTTTTTTTTTTTTTTTTTTTTTTTTTTTAAATTTAATTATGTACATATTTAGCAACTATTAAACAAATGAATATAGTCATTTCTATAGTTCATGGCCTTCGACGCAAAGTTGGCCACCTCTGCACATTTCAACGTATTTAACCTTGAAATCATGTCCGGATAAGACAGTTTAGGGGAACCCAAATAACTTCTTCTGAGTTGTGCAAGTATGGAGCATTCGCCCAAGAAGTGTGCTAAATCTTCCCTTTTTCCAGAATTACAAAGGGGACATTTACCTTCCTCGCCCGCCCTATAAGGGTTGTAATTGAGCATTAGGGCCTCACATCTTAATTTAAACAACCAGAAAGTAAGGAAAGGAGATCTTATTTTAGGAGCAGGAAGGGAGAGGACAAAGGGAGATAGGGCGAGGTCAAGGGATTTGTACAGCAAGAATCTTTCAGAGGAAAGGGCTTGGTAGACGGAAAGGTCCCGGAACTCAAGACGTAGGGCCTCAGCTAGCAGGGGGTAGAAAGTACGCCATTCTTCAACATTGTTTCTGGTGAAACGAAAGTTCATTCGAAGATCCGAGGCAAGTTTGTTCAGAGAGGCGAACCAAGACAGATTACCTTTGACGTAGGAATACGTCACAGAGGTTCCCTCTGGGAAACCGGACCACCCCTCATCCACAAGGAGCGGCTGGGCTTCTTCGGTGCCCTCCCCCCCTTCGGCGGGACACTCTTCCCACTACCAGTGAATTCCCTCTCCACTCGGAGTGGGGGAGGACCCTGGTGGTGGGAAAGTCCCTATAAAGGAGGCGGTGGGGGCGCCGAGGAGTCAGTCGTCGCCGAGGAACTCACCAGCCTCATCTCTTAAGGAACAATAAACGTATGAAGAGAGAAACGTGTTTAATTATTGAGGACCCCTTCCACCTCTAGGACTCCACGCGCCGAAGCGGACTCCCCCACTGAGAGACAGCGGTCCCCACTCCAAGGAAGGCTACCTCAGGAGCTCCGAGCTCAGCTCAGTGAGCGTTCAGTCGGTCTCCACTCCTCGACCGGCTCACATCCCTTCCCTATCCTTCCTACTCCTTCCGGGAGAGCCCTGCTAGTCACGGCCGACCCTTTCCCCCGGTGCCACCCAGCTTGTCTCGGTGTCCCCGGTTACGGAGCGTCCTGCTGGTCACGGCGCCTCCGGTTGTCCTTCCTACCTTCCTTCCTACTCCTTCCGGGAGAGCCCTGCTAGACACGGCCGACCCTTTCCCCCGGTGCCACCCAGCTTGTCTCGGTGTCCCCGGTTACGGAGCGTCCTGCTGGTCACGGCGCCTCCGGTTGTCCTTCCTACCTTCCTTCCTACTCCTTCCGGGAGAGCCCTGCTAGTCACGGCCGACCCTTTCCCCGGTGCCACCCAGCTTGTCTCGGTGTCCCCGGTTACGGAGCGTCCTGCTGGTCACGGCGCCTCCGGTTGTCCTTCCTACCCTCCTTCCTACTCCTTCCGGGAGAGCCCTGCTAGAAACGGCCGACCCTTTCCCCCGGTGCCACCCAGCTTGTCTCGGTGTCCCCGGTTACGGAGCGTCCTGCTGGTCACGGCGCCTCCGGTTGTCCTTCCTACCCTCCTTCCTACTCCTTCCGGGAGAGCCCTGCTAGAAACGGCCGACCCTTTCCCCCGGTGCCACCCAGCTTGTCTCGGTGTCCCCGGTTACGGAGTGCCCTGCTGGACACGGCACCTCCGGTTGTCCTTCCTACCCGGAAAAGCACCCCGCTGATCCCTCAGCGGACCCACCGTCATAGCAGCCCCGCTCACCTTGTCCCTTGGACGGTTAAAGGGACTGGCGACCGTGCACGAGGTCACCTTTAATAATTTCGAGGGCCGTGATCTTGACCAGGCGATTGTCCGGCAGGGCGATCGAGCGGCAAACAAAGGATAGGTGTAGCTTTAGGGTGAAGAGAAAGATTGGGTCAGCTGAGGTTTCTAGAAACAGCATGTAGTTCGGGGTAAACGACGGGAGGCGAAAAATTTTCCTTAGAAAAAATCGATGGAAAATTTCAATTATCTCATACCTCTCCACCCCCCCAAGCGTAACACACCATGGACCGACAGAGCGACAAAAAGAGTTTATACTTGGAGTGCGGGGTTATGACCGGATTCGAGAGAAGGTTAGGCCAGACGATATTCACTGCATACTTCGCAGTCTGAATTTTCTTTTTCAAATGGGGGACCATAGAAAGCATGGGGGTGAGGGTTACCCCAAGGTATTTATAATGGTTAACCACCTCGATCGCATTTCTCTTGAAAAACCATCTCTCATTCTTGGCATATCTGCCGCCTCGTCGAAAGACCATAATCTTGGATTTACTTAAATTCACAGAGAGGTTCCAAACATCGCAGTAGCGCTCCAACGTATCTATATTTTTTTGGAGAGCCACCGGAGAGTCTGATAAGATAACTATGTCATCCGCGTACATTAAGATTTTTACCCTCAATCCTCCGCAAAGAATACCATAGTCCAAGGCATCTGGGAGATCGTCAAGGAAAAGGGAAAAAAGGAGGGGACTCAATAGGCAGCCTTGTCTCACTCCCGTTCCAACCTGAAAAAATTCAGAAACAGAGCCCTTGTGCTTGACAGCAGATGCAGAATGAGCAAAGAGCTGTTTAATTATATTAATAATTTTTGAAGAAAAACCTAGGTTGCTCAGCTTATAGACAAGCGCTCTACGGTTCACCGAGTCAAAAGCTTGCCTTGAGGTCCACAAAAAAAGCAAAGAGTTTTTTCTTGGGTTTTGCCATTTGGAGGTTTACCAAATTGAATAGGGTAAAGATACGAGGGCGTCGCCAAAAGTAAGTTTCCCTATTTTTGAACTCGGCTCCGGAGCGCGGGAAAAATTTGAAACTTGGCAGAATATTCCGCGTGGATGTGCTGGCCACACTGGTTTTCGCCGCGGCGCTATCCGATAACCTGGTTGGCCGTAGCAGTGATGCAAACATGTCGAGTGCAAGCCCGCCCGTGTCCGCCTCTGAGCTTAGAGCGATCAAAAAAAAATCATGGCAACTGTTTTCTGGGACAGCAAAGGTGTGCTATTGGTAGACTTCGTTGAACGGGGGAACACAATCAATGCTCGGAGGTATTGTGAAGTCCTTCGAAAGTTGAAAATGGCCATTAAACGCAAAAGGCCGCATTTGCTTTCAATAGGGGTGCTTCTCATGCACGATAATGCAAGTCCCCATTCGGCTCGCGAAACTCAGGATCTGCTTGGTCAATTCAACTGGGACATTTTCCCACATCCTCCCTACTCCCCGGATCTTGCTCCTTCAGATTATCACCTTTTCCCAAAGTTGAAGGGGCACCTGGGAGGGAAACACTTCCACGCGGAAGGCGGAAGTTATCAAGTACCTGAGGGAGGTGGGCACGCTTCATTACCAGGAGGGTATTCAAAAACTCGTGCCACGTTTTCAAAAAGTATTGAAAAAAATTTTGACTACGTAGAAAAATAGAAAACAACCTGTAGAAACAGAAAAAAATAATTAAAAAATTCTAAAAATGAGTCTATTATTTTTTCTTGCATAGGGAACCTTACTTTTGGCGACGCCCTCGTATGATCCGAAGTGGAGTACCTTTTCTGAATCCCGCTTGGAACTCACTTAGAATTTCGTTTTCTTGGACAAAAGACTCCATTCGGCGAAGCAGGAGCCCCGAGAAGATTTTGGCTATGCAGTTAATGCAGGATATTCCCCTGTAATTTCCTGGATCTTTGGGGTCACCTTGTTTGAACAGGGGAAGAATAACCGCATGCCCAAAAGACTCTGGAACAGTTTCCGACTCAAGTATTCTATTAAAGAAACCCAGTAATAAAAGTAAAAAAGAATCTGGCGCATGTTGGTAGAACTCGTATGGGACCCCGTCCCTTCCGGGCGACTTATTGGCTTTTGAGTTGGCAAGACGTCCTCTAGACTGAAAGGACCATCCATGGACTCGACATGGCGTAGCGGCTCGGCAAACTGGATGGGAGGCGATAGTAGATAGATTTAGGTTTTTTGGGGCCTTGTGCACTCCGACCCCTAATGGGTCTATTGTGCGCCCTTGTTTCCTAATCAGAGCTCCCCATCAAGCCCCAGGCTCTTAATTAGCCTCCAGAGGCTGGACAGGGGTCTCTTTGTGTAGTTCGATGGACTGGGTTTCTCTTCCCCTATATCCATGAACCTCAGCCGTGCTAGGCCTTCGCAATAACAGAGGACGTGCTCCGCCGTCTCCTCCTCCTCCAAGCAGAAGCGGCAGGTGCTGTCCTCTGTCACTCCCAACCTTTGAAGGTGCTTACGGAGTTTACAGTGGCCAGTCAGCAGACCCACCATAATGCGGACTTTGGTTCTGCCCTGCCTGAGCAGGTCTGCTGTAAATCCATGCCGTGGTCCACTAATGAACAGAGGCGATAGTAATAGGGGGTTTAACAAGGAACGGAAATGTTCCACCAATTTGACGGGGGGAATAATATCACTTCGATTTGCAACTTTATTTCTCAACTTATTTGCAATTAACCAGTAATCCTTTGCATCTTTCGTGTTAATCAAGCTATTAATTCTATTTAAGAAGAAATCTTTTTTCTTTTTTGTACAAAGGGTCTTAAATTCGCTCTTGGCACTTAAGTATTGACCTTTTACGAATGTACTGACCTCGTGCACGGTCGCCAGTCCCTTTAACCGTCCAAGGGACAAGGTGAGCGGGGCTGCTATGACGGTGGGTCCGCTGAGGGATCAGCGGGGTGCTTCTCTGGGTAGGAAGGACAACCGGAGGTGCCGTGTCCAGCAGGGCACTCCGTAACCGGGGACACCGAGACAAGCTGGGTGGCACCGGGGGAAAGGGTCGGCCGTGTCTAGCAGGGCTCTCCGGAAGGAGTGGGAAGGAAGGTAGGAAGGACAACCGGAGGCGCCGTGACCAGCAGGACGCTCCGTAACCGGGGACACCGAGACAAGCTGGGTGGCACCGGGGGAAAGGGTCGGCCGT
This sequence comes from Orius insidiosus, assembly GCA_014119065.1. Lineage (NCBI taxonomy): Eukaryota > Metazoa > Arthropoda > Insecta > Hemiptera > Anthocoridae > Orius > Orius insidiosus. Next base: position 34,169 of record JACGAQ010001440.1, on the reverse strand, counting down.
GACTAGCAGGGCTCTCCCGGAAGGAGTAGGAAGGATAGGGAAGGGATGTGAGCCGGTCGAGGAGTGGAGACCGACTGAATGCTCACTGAGCTCGGAGCTCCTGAGGTAGCCTTCCTTGGAGTGGGGACCGCTGTCTCTCAGTGGGGGAGTCCGCTTCGGCGCGTGGAATCCTAGAGGTGGAAGGGGTTCTCAACAATTAAACACGTTTCTCTCTTCACACGTTTATTGTTCCTTAAGAGATGAGGCTGGTGAGTTCCTCGGCGACGACTGACTCCTCGGCGCCCCCACCGCCTCCTTTATAGGGACTCTCCCACCACCAGTGTCCTCCCCCACTCCGAGTGGAGAGGGAATTCACTGGTAGTGGGAAGAGTGTCCCGCCGAAGGGGGGGAGGGCACCGAAGAAGCCCAGCCGCTCCTTGTGGATGAGGGGTGGTCCGGTTTCCCAGAGGGAACCTCTGTGACGTATTCCTACGTCAGTACTATTCCACTTTCGATATGAGTTGAGAAGACGAAACACCCTATTGCGAGCTGAAAAGCATTCTGCATCGAACCAAGGATTTTTAGGGATACCCTTGGAGTAAGCATTGGAAGATGCTGGCCAGGCGGATAGGATTGAGTTAATAAAAATTGCTCTGACTCAACACTCTCCGGAGGAGAAGAGATTTGAGCCAGCTTAGCACTGTAACTCTTCTGAAATTTTTCGGACAGGCGCCGAATCCTGGTCCAAGACGGACGAGAGAGAAATTTTGAAAGATAAAGGCATATGATCAGAAAAGACTTGGGAAAGGACAACGAAGTCGGTAATGGCTTCAGAAGAGTCGATAGAGACCATGCAGTAGTCAATTACTGAACTCCCTGCATTGCTAATAAAGGTAAACTCACCCTCTCTGTCAGATGGGACACGATCATTTAAGATGATTAAGTTGTGATCACTACAGAAGTCTAAAATTTTAGAACCATTTGTATTCTCGGTGTTCTCGGAGTTTTCACGTCTATGCCCTCGATCGTGTCGACTGCCAGTACGTTGTCTCCTTCAGATGTAGTCAAACCCAGTTTGTCGTCCCAGCGGTAGGTCTTGCCATTTATCCAGAGACTGTCTCCACGAAGCTTCATCGTCAGGTCCGCACCTTTTGGGTGCCTCCGGCATATTGCTCTCACCGCCAGCAGCTTGTTCTTTTTGAGTCTGGTTTTGGGAGCCAAATCTTGGGAGATGCTGAATCCCGAGTTTTTCAAGACATGGGCCTTATTAATCAGAGCCCATTTCTCTGATACAGAAGACAATGTAATTAGGATTAGATTTCCGTTACCATCTTTGCTGCCAATACGCCTTGTTTCTTCAACTTTCACACTTTCCGGTGCCTTTAAAACGTCCGCCAGAAAGGACTTGGCTATTACTTCGACATTGTCCTCCTTTCTGTAAGAACAGCCTCTTATCATGAGATTTTTCCTCCTCGCGTGGTTCTCGAGGGACTCAAGGCGCCTTTCCTCTTCTTTACATCTGGCTGTCAGTTCTTTGACCTGGTTAAGCAATTTCTCATTTTCTTTTTGAATCATTCTTATATCTTCTCTTAGTCTGTTGACATCCTCCTTTGTTGATAAAACCCGAGTCGAGTAAAGCGTTGATTGAAGCCAGCAACTGGGAGTTATCCTCGTTCCCCATGGTTCTCTTGTGGGCCGAAACTTCCTCCGGTGAGCTCAGTTGTCGTTTGAGTCTTGACGATTTGGCTGTTGTGCTCAACGAATCAGACGGTGTAGACGAAGGTCTGCTAGTCGGGCTTTTAGGATGAGCTTGAGGATTACTTTTTCCCTTAGTACCTTCTTTTCCTTTAGTTGGAGATTTAGTTTTCGAAGAATGCCCAAGGTTTATTGACATTTAGAATCAAACAGCTGGGTAAAGTAAAAACAAACTTGGGCTCATTAACTTCTCCAGTAAACAGCGTGATAATAGATTGATAACGTCCCCACCTCACATCATCGCTGGGACGCGGCGAACATGGTCAGCTGGTAGGGGACAGGACCTGCGCACAAGCCAATAAATCGAATGCCGGCCGTGTAAAAACGTTTTTTTCCAACAGAAAAAACAGTAATAAAAAGGCTAAAAGATAGTATGACTATATTGTTTTCACATAATTCACTGTCCAACGAACGCGTGTGCCAATTTCCAACTTTTGAAACGTTTTATAAACTATTAAAAAAACGAAAACTACACAGAGCGATGTTACTCTGGCCAAACTCAAGGCCGAACTCATAGCTACAGCTTTTACTTGGGACATTTTTTCGTTTCGAGCGACAGTTTCTGAGATAGAAGGTGAAAAACCGAAAAACGTTACTCACAACGAAAAATGTGCAAAGCAACCAACTTAAAAACCCTCATATCTCCTCAAGTATTGCTCTGACGGAAAAAACCAATAAAATCTTTTTTGTAGGACATTTCCGTAGCTACAACTTTTACTTAGGACATTTTTCGTTTTGAGCTACAGTTTCCGAGATAGATGGGGAAAAACCAAAAACTGTTGCTCACAACGAAAAATGTGCAAAGCAACCAACTTAAAAACCCTCATATCTCCATAAGTATTGCTCTGACGGAAAAAACCAATAAGATCTTTTTTGTAGGAAATTTCCGTAGCTACAACTTTTACTTAGGACATTTTTTCGTTTTGAGCGACGGTTTCTGAGATAGAAGGGAAAAACCGAAAACCGTTGTTCAAAACGAAAAATGTGCAAAGCAACCAACTTAAAAGCCCTCATATCTCCTCAAGTATTGCTCTGACGGAAAAAACCAATAAAATCTTTTTTGTAGGACATTTCCGTAGCTACAACTTTTACTTAGGACATTTTTTCGTTTTGAGCTACAGTTTCCGAGATAGATGGGGAAAAACCAAAACTGTTGCTCACAACGAAAAATGTGCAAAGCAACCAACTTAAAAACCCTCATATCTCCATAAGTATTGCTCTGACGGAAAAACCAATAAGATCTTTTTTGTAGGAAATTTCCGTAGCTACAACTTTTACTTAGGACATTTTTTCGTTTTGAGCGACGGTTTCTGAGATAGAAGGGAAAAACCGAAAACCGTTGTTCAAACGAAAAATGTGCAAAGCAACCAACTTAAAAGCCCTCATATCTCCTCAAGTATTGCTCTGACGGAAAAAACCAATAAAATCTTTTTTGTAGGACATTTCCGTAGCTACAACTTTTACTTAGGACATTTTTTCGTTTTGAGCTACAGTTTCCGAGATAGATGGGGAAAAACCAAAAACTGTTGCTCACAACGAAAAATGTGCAAAGCAACCAACTTAAAAACCCTCATATCTCCATAAGTATTGCTCTGACGGAAAAAACCAATAAGATCTTTTTTGTAGGAAATTTCCGTAGCTACAGCTTTTACTTGGGACATTTTTTCGTTTTGAGCTACAGTTTCCGAGATAGATGGGGAAAAACCAAAAACTGTTGCTCACAACGAAAAATGTGCAAAGCAACCAACTTAAAAACCCTCATATCTCCATAAGTATTGCTCTGACGGAAAAAACCAATAAGATCTTTTTTGTAGGAAATTTCCGTAGCTACAACTTTTACTTAGGACATTTTTTCGTTTTGAGCGACGGTTTCTGAGATAGAAGGGAAAAACCGAAAACCGTTGTTCAAAACGAAAAATGTGCAAAGCAACCAACTTAAAAGCCCTCATATCTCCTCAAGTATTGCTCTGACGGAAAAAACCAATAAAATCTTTTTTGTAGGACATTTCCGTAGCTACAACTTTTACTTAGGACATTTTTTCGTTTTGAGCTACAGTTTCCGAGATAGATGGGGAAAAACCAAAAACTGTTGCTCACAACGAAAAATGTGCAAAGCAACCAACTTAAAAACCCTCATATCTCCTTAAGTATTGCTCTGACCGGAAAAAACCAATAAGAACTTTTTTGTACGAAATTTTCGTAGCTACAATTTTTACTTAGGACATTTTTTCGTTTTCAGCAACGGTTTCTGAGATAGACGGGAAAAACCAAAACCGTTGCTCACAACGAAAAATGTGCAAAGCAACCAACTTAAAAACCCTCATATCTCCTCAAATATTGCTCTGACGGAAAAAACCAATAAGATCTTTTTTGTAGGAAATTTCCGTAGCTACAACTTTTACTTAGGACATTTTTTCGTTTTCAGCAACGGTTTCTGAGATAGACGGGAAAAACCAAAAACCGTTGCTCACAACGAAAAATGTGCAAAGCAACCAACTTAAAAACCCTCATATCTCCTCAAATATTGCTCTGACGGAAAAAACCAATAAGATCTTTTTGTAGGAAATTTCCGTAGCTACAACTTTTACTTAAGACATTTTTTCGTTTTGAGCGACGATTTCCAAGAAAAAAGGGAATAACCAAAAACCGTTGCTCACAACGAAAATGTGCAAAGCAACCAACTTAAAACCCTCATATCTCCTCAAGTATTGCTCTGACGTAAAAAACTAATAAAATCTTTTTTGTAGGAAATTTCCGTAGCTACAACTTTTACTTAGGACATTTTTTCGTTTTGAGCTACAGTTTCCGAGATAGATGGGGAAAAACCAAAAACTGTTGCTCACAACGAAAAATGTGCAAAGCAACCAACTTAAAAACCCTCATATCTCCATAAGTATTGCTCTGACGGAAAAAACCAATAAGATCTTTTTTGTAGGAAATTTCCGTAGCTACAACTTTTACTTAGGGCATTTTTTCGTTTTGAGCAACAGTTTTTGAGATTGAAGGGGAAAAACCGAAAATCGTTGCTCACAACGAAAAATGTGCAAAGCAACCAACTTAAAACCCTCATATCTCCTCAAGTATTGCTCTGACGGAAAAAACCAATAAAATCTTTTTGTAGGACATTTCCGTAGCTACAACTTTTACTTAGGACATTTTTTCGTTTTGAGCTACAGTTTCCGAGATAGATGGGAAAAACCAAAAACTGTTGCTCACAACGAAAAATGTGCAAAGCAACCAACTTAAAAACCCTCATATCTCCTTAAGTATTGCTCTGACGGAAAAAACCAATAAGATCTTTTTTGTAGGAAATTTCCGTAGCTACAACTTTTACTTAGGACATTTTTTCGTTTTGAGCAACAGTTTTCGAGATTGAAGAGGAAAAATACCTGGTAGGTCTCAAATTCGGTTTCTTTGACTTCTTCTTCCTCTTCTTCTTCTTCGATTAAATCTTCTTCATCATGCGGAAGAGCATTCGACTGTTCTTCATGAAGCGTGGTCATCCTCAGGCCAAGCTTGGTACTCGGCGAAGCTGCAAAAAAACAACAAAATTTAACCAAAACAACAAAAAAAACAACAAAACAACAAAACTACAACTACACCAACAACTACTTTAGTTAGTCGGGACATACGTTTCGACCCAGGCTGTAGTCGCAGAGTGTTCAAGTTGATATTGAGATTTAGGAATGTCGGCCTCGCTGAAATACATCCCAACACCATTAAAAAAGCAGAAAAAAAAAAAAAAAAAAACCTTAAAATTAGTGCCTAAATATATACATTTGTTATATTCAATTTATTTATAATAATTTCTTTACATTGAAAAATCTATGGCAAACACAAACAAACAATTTTTGACACCTCTAAACATTTTTTTCTTTTCTTTTTTAACGACAATCGTGCTGAAAAGTTAAAATTAATTTTTCTGACGGCTTTTCGATGATTTTATGAAGGGAGAAGGTGGAGAAAAAAAACAAGCCATGCTATGGGAGAGCAAGCAAGGTGAAATCGCTCTACAAAAACCTAATAACTAAATGTTCTAATGCTAAACTAAAAGAAAATCGAGATAACTTGAAAACGGCGGCTCAAAATGAAAAAATGCCTTAAGTAAAAGTTGTAGCTACGGAAATTTACTACAAAAAAGATTTTATTGGTTTTTTACGTCAGAGCAATAGTTAAGGAGATATGAGGGTTTTAAGTTGGTTGCTTTGCAAATTTTTCGTTGTGAGCAACGTTTTTCGGTTTTTCTCTTTTATCTCGGAAACCGTTGCTGAAAACGAAAAAATGCCTTAAGTAAAAGTTGTAGCTACGGAAAGTTCCTACAAAAAAGATCTTATTGGTTTTTTTGTCAGAGCAATACTTGAGGAGATATAAGGGTTTTTAAGTTAATTGCTTTGCACGTTTTTCGTTGTGAGCAACGGTTTGCAAAGCAACCAACTTAAAAACCCTCATATCTCATTAAGTATTGCTCTAACGGAAAAAACTAATAAAATATTTTTTGTAGGAAATTTCCGTAACTACAACTTTTACTTCGGACATTTTTTCGTTTTGAGCGACGGTTTCTGAGATAGAAGGGAAAAAACCGAAAAACGTTGCTTACAACAAAAATGTGCAAAGCAACCAACTTAAAAACCCTCATATCTCCTCAAGTATTGCTCTGACGGAAAAAATCAATATGATGTTTTTGTAGGAAATTTCCGTAGCTACAACTTTTACTTAGGACATTTTTTCGTTTTGAGCAACAGTTTTGAGATTGAAGGGGAAAAACCGAAAAACGTTGCTTACAACAAAAAATGTGCAAAGCAACCAACCTAAAAACCCTCATATCTCCTCATGTATTGCTCTGACGTAAAAAACTAATAAATCTTTTTGTAGGAAATTTCCGTAGCTACAACTTTTACTTTGGACATTTTTTCGTTTTGAGCAACAGTTTTGAGATTGAAGGGGAAAAACCGAAAACCATTGCTCACAACAAAAAATGTGCAAAGCAACCAACTTAAAAACCCTCATATCTCCTTAAGTATTGCTCTGACGGAAAAAACCAATAAAATCTTTTTTGTAGGAACTTTCCGTAGCTACAGCTTTTACTTAGGACGTTTTTTCGTTTTGAGCGACGGTTTCCGAGATAGAAGGGAAAAACCGAAAACCGTTGCTTACAACAAAAAATGTGCAAAGCAACCAACTTAAAAACCCTCATATCTCCTCAAGTATTGCTCTGACAAAAAAAACCAATGAGGTCTTTTTGTAGGAAATTTCCGTAGCTACAATTTTTACTTAAGGTTTTTTTTCGTTTTGAGCAACGGTTTCCGAGATAAAAGGGAAAAACCGAAAACCGTTGCTCACAACGAAAAATGTGCAAAGCAACCAACTTAAAAACCCTCATATCTCCTTATGTATTGCTCTGACGGAAAAAACCAATAAAATATTTCTTGTAGGAAATTTCCGTAGCTACAACTTTTACTTCGGACATTTTTTCGTTTTGGGCAACGGTTTCCGAGATAAAAGGGAAAAACCGAAAACTGTTGCTCACAACGAAAAATGTGCAAAGCAACGAACTTAAAAACCCTCATATCTCCTTACGTATTGCTCTGACAGAAACAACCAATAAAATCTTTTTGTAGGAACTTTCCGTAGCTACAGCTTTTACTTAGGACGTTTTTTCGTTTTGAGCGACGGTTTCCGAGATAGAAGGGAAAAACCGAAAACCGTTGCTTACAACAAAAAATGTGCAAAGCAACCAACTTAAAAACCCTCATATCTCCTCAAGTATTGCTCTGACAAAAAAAACCAATGAGGTCTTTTTGTAGGAAATTTCCGTAGCTACAATTTTTACTTAAGGTTTTTTTTCGTTTTGAGCAACGGTTTCCGAGATAAAAGGGAAAAACCGAAAACCGTTGCTCACAACGAAAAATGTGCAAAGCAACCAACTTAAAAACCCTCATATCTCCTTATGTATTGCTCTGACGGAAAAAACCAATAAATATTTCTTGTAGGAAATATCCGTAGCTACAACTTTTACTTAGGACGTTTTTTCGTTTTGAGCGACGGTTTCAGCGATAGAAGGGAAAAACCGAAAAACGTTGCTCACAACGAAAAATGTGCAAAGCAACCAACCTAAAACCCTCATATCCTTATGTATTGCTCTGACGTAAAAAACTAATAAAATCTTTTTGTAGGAAATTTCCGTAGCTACAACTTTTACTTAGGACATTTTTCGTTTTAAGCGACAGTTTCCGAGATAAAAGGTGAAAAAACCGAAAACCGTTGCTTACAACAAAAAATGTGCAAAGCAACCAACCTAAAAACCCTCATATCTCCTTAAGTATTGCTCTGACGTAAAAAACCAATAAAATCTTTCTTGTAGGAAATATCCGTAGCTACAACGTTTACTTAGAACACTTTTCAATTTGAGCAACAGTTTATGAGAAAAATCTCGATTTTTCTTTCTACACTATTTTTTTTTCTGTAAAGCGACTTCCAAGCAGGACACATGCTCATTCGACATTTTGTTCCTTTTTTTTTTTCTCGATAAAAAGCCTATTACCTGACAAAATGGAGCCTGATTTGAGCGCACAAAACGAACAACGTAAAAAAAATGCATATCAGTGAAAGGTTGCTGGTCATGTAGTTAAATTTCTAAACGCTAAAAGTGGGAGGGAGATTTCTAAAGCTCGTTTGCTTCTTTATATTTTTTTTTTTGAAAATGAAAAATAAATAAAATAAAACACCAAAAGCAGAAAATAGAAAGAAGACTTATTTATTGTTTTAAAAAATTTAAAAAAAGGGGTTTTTGGAGCATTTTAGGCTAACTAGTCTAAAATTAAACTAAAGTACTCCAATATTATAAATAAAAAAAAAACATTTAAGAAAGCACTGAAATGTTTTCATACATTGTGGCTAATGCTACCCTTTTTAACCGGTTTTTGGGGGAAAATAAGCCCTTATTAACCGGTTTTTGGGGAATTAGACACCCTTTGAACCGGTTTTTGGGGGAAAATACGCCCTTTTTAACCGGTTTTTGGGGGAAATACGCCCTTTTTAACAGATTTTTGGGGAATTCGACACCCTTTCAACCGGTTTTTGGGGGAAAATACGCCCTTATTAACCGGTTTTTAGGGAATTAGACACCCTTTGAACCAGTTTTGGGGGAAAATACGCCCTTTTTAACTGGTTTTTGGGGGAAAAAGACGAACTTTTTAACAGAGATTATTGGGGAATTCGAAAACCTTTCAACCGGTTTTTGGGGGAAAATACGCCCATTTTAACCGGTTTTTGGGGGAAGAAGACGAACTTTTTCACCGGTTTTTAGGGAATTCAACACCCCTTGAACCGGTTTTTGGGGGAAAATACGCCCTTTTTAACAGATTTTTGGGGAATTCGACACCCTTTGAACCGGTTTTTGGGGTGAAATACGCCCTTTTTAACCGGTTTTGGGGGAAAAAGACGAACTTTTTCACCGGTTTTTGGGGAAAATACGCCCTTTTTAACCGGTTTTTGGGATAAAAGACGCACTTTTAACCGGTTTTCGGGGGAAAAGACGCCCTTTTAACCGGTTTTAGGGGAATTAGACACCCTTTGAACCTGTTTTGGGTCCAAAAACACCCTTTTAACTGGTTTTGGGGGAGGGGGGGACCTTTTAACTAATTTTTTTCGGCAAAAGACGCCTTTTCAACCGGTCGTTGAGTTGAAAGACGCCCTTTTAACCGGTTTTTGGGGAATTCGACACCCCTTGAACCGGTTTTTGGGGGAAAATACGCCCCTTTTCACCGGTTTTTGGGGAATTCGACACCCCTTGAACCGGTTTTCGGGAGAAAATACGACCTTTTTAACCGGTTTTTGAGGAAAAAGACGAACTTTTACACAAGTTTTTGGGAATTTGACACCCTTTTCACCGACTTTGGGGGAATTTGACACCCTTTTCACCGGTTTTTAAGGGAAAAGACGCACTTTAAACCGATTTTCGGGGGAAAAGACGCCTATTTCACCGGTTTTTGGGGAAAATACGCCCTTTTTAACAGATTTTTGGGGAATTCGACACCCCTTGAACCGGTTTTTGGGGGGAAAATACGCCCTTTTAACAGATTTTTGGGGAATTCGACACCCTTTCAAGCGGTTTTTGGGGGGAAAATACGCCCTTTTTAACCGGTTTTTGGGGGAAAAAGACGAACTTTTTCACCGGTTTTTAGGGAATTCAACACCCCTTGAACCGGTTTTTGGGGGAAAATACGCCCTTTTTAACCAGTTTTTGGGGAAAACGACGAAATTTTTCATAGGTTTTTGGGGAATTTGACACCCATATCACCGACTTTGGGGGAAAAAAGACGCCCTTTTTAACCGGTTTTTGGGATAAAAGACGCACTTTTAACCAGTTTTTGGGGGAAAAAGACGCCCTTTTAACCGGTTTTAGGGGAATTAGACACCCTTTGAACCTGTTTTTGGGTCCAAAAACACCCTTTTAACCGGCTTTGGGGGGGGGGGGGGGACCTTTTAACTAATTTTTTCGGCCAAAGACGCCTTTACAACCGGTCGTTAAGTTGAAAGACGCCCTTTTAACCGGTTTTTGGGGAATTAGGCACCCCTTGAACCGGTTTTTGGGAATTCGACACCCCTTGAACCGGTTTTTGGTAGAAAATACGCCCTTTTTAACCGGTTTTTGGGGAAAAAGACGAACTTTTACACAAGTTTTTGGGGAATTTGAAACCCTTTTCACCGGTTTCGGGGAATTGGACACCCTTTAAACCGTTTTTTGGTGAAAAAGACGCCCTTTTTCACCGGTTTTTGAGGAATTCGACACCCTTTGAACAGGTTTTTGGGAATTCGACAACCTTTAAACCGGCTTTTGGGGGAAAATACGCCCTTTTTAACCGGTTTTTGGGGAAAAAGACGAACTTTTAACCGGTTTTTGGTGGAAAAAGACGCCCTTTTCACCGGTTTTTGGGAATTCGACAACCTTTAAACCGGTTTTTGGGGGAAAATACGCCCTTTTTAACCGGTTTTTGGGGGGGGAAATACGCCCTTTGCACCGGTTTTTGGGGAATTCGACACCCTTTCAACCGGTTTTTGGGGGAAAATACGCCCTTTTTAACCGGTTTTTTGGGGGGGGGGGGAAATACGCCCTTTGCACCGGTTTTTGGGGAATTCGACACCCTTTCAACCGTTTTTTGGGGGAAAAATACGCCCTTTTTAGCCGGTTTTTGGGGAAAAAGACGAACTTTTTTTTACAGGTTTTTGGGGAATTTGACACCCTTTTCACCGACTTAGGGGGAATTTGACACCCTTTCAACGACTTTGGGGGAATTTGACACCATTTTCACCGACTTGGGGGGGGGGGGGGGAAGACGCCCTTTTTAACCGGTTTTTGGGGAAAAATACGAGCTTTTAACCGGTTTTTGGTGGAAAAAGACGCCCTTTTAACCGGTTTTCGGGGGAATTAGACACCCTTTTCACCGTTTTTTGGGTCCAAAAACATTCTTTTAACTGGTTTGGGGGGGGGGGGGACCTTTTAACAAATTTTTTTCGCCAACAGACGCCATTTCAACCGGTCGTTAAGTTGAAAGACGCCCTTTTCACCGGTTTTTGGGTCCAAAAGCACCCTTTTAACCGGTTTTGGGGGATGGAAGGGGGACCTTTTAACCGGTCGCGTATTATGTTAAAAAAATTTAAAAAAAGGGGTTTTTGGAGCATTTTAGGCTAGTCTAAAAATTAAACTAAAGTACTCCAATATTATAAAAAAAAAAAACATTAAAGAAAGCAATGTTTTCATACATTGTGGCTAAATGCTATGCTAGAAATAAAAGAAAAAAAAAGGGGGGAGAAAAAAAAAAAGGTTAAAATTAATGCAAAAAATATTTTTTCCTATTTTTTTTTTCCTTTTTTTAGTTTGTGCGAGTGCAGATAAAATGGCTAAAAATTAGCGATTTTTAATAAATTTTTTTTTTTAATTTTTTCCCAGTGCCCAAAAGCATCTGCGATGAAGAAAAACGATTTTTTTAAAAAGATTATTTACATAAAAAAAGTTTAAAAAATGAGGGAATAAGCGACGATTTTACCTATTCCGAACTGTTTCGTTCCGACGAGTTCTGGGTCGGGGAGCGACTTTCGCGGCCGCTGCTCTTTCGCTTCTTTGTTGAGGTCGGAGACGCTTTCCGAACGGCTTACGCCCGAGAGGGAGCTCATTTCGTAGTTCGAGTCAAACGACATAATCTGAAAATGACGAATAAAAAGGTTGAATTGAGGTTTTAGAGCCAAAGAAAACGGAGGAAAACCGGTTCTTGGAGACAACACCCTTTAAACCGGTTTTTTGGGGGGAAAGACACCCTTCAAAACAATTTTTTGGGGGAATGACACCCTTTGAACAGGTTATTTGGGGGAAAGGACACCCTTTTAACCGGTTTTTGGGTCAAAAACACCCTATTAACCGGTTTCTTGAAGAAAATACGCCCTTTTTAACAGGTTTTTGGGGGAAAAAGACGAACTTTTACACATGTTTTTGGGGAATTTGACACCCTTTTCACCGACTTTGGAGGCAAAACACATTTTTAACCGGTTTTTGGGGCAAAATTCACCCCTTTCACCGTTTTTGGCTAAAAGATACCCTTAAAACCGGTTTATAGGGCCAAAGATACCCTTTGAACCGGTTTTTATGGAAAAAGACTCCCTTTTTACCGGTTTTTTGGGGGAAAATAGACGCTTTTTTAACCGGTTTTTGGGGAATTCGACACCCTTTGAACCAGTTTTTTGGCCAAAAGACACCCTTTGAACCGGTTTCTGGGGCAAAAAAAAAAAAAAACTATTTGAACCAGTTTTTGGGGCGAAAGACACCCTTTTAACCGGGTTTAGGGATGGGGGGGCTTTAAACCGGTTTCTTGGGGCAAAATCCACCCTTTTTACAGTTCTTTGGCTACAAGATACCCTTTTAACCGGTTTTTAGAGCCAAAAGACACCCTTGAACCGGTTTTTTGGGCGGAAAAACACAATTCGTACCAGTTTTTAGGGGAAAAGAAACACTTATAACCGGGTTTTGGGACAAAATCCACCCTTTTCACCGTTTTTTGGCTAAAATATACCCTTAAAACCGGTTTATAGGGCCAAAAGACACCCTTTGAACCGGTTTCTGGGGCAAAAAAAAAAACCCTTTGAACCAGTTTTTGGGGGGAAAGACACCCTTTTAACCGGGTTTAGGGGGAGGGGGGCATTTAACCGGTTTCTTGGGGCAAAATCTACCCTTTTTACCGTTCTTTGGCTACAAGATACAATTTTAACTGGTTTTTAGGGCCAAAAGGCATCCATTGAACCTGTTTTTGTGGAATAAGACGCCCTTATAACCGTTAATGATTTCGTGGTTCGAGTCAAACGACATAATCTGAAAATGACGAATAAAAAGATTAAATTGAGGTTATAGGGCCAAAAAAAACGGAGGAAAGCCGGTTTTTGGAGCCAACGCCCTTTAAACCGGTTTTTTCGCCACAAGACACCCTTGAAACGGCGTTTTTTGGGGGAAAGACACCCTTCGAACCAGTTTTTTGGGGGAAAGACACAATTTAACCGTTTTTTGGGGCAGAGAACACCCTTTAAAACCGTTTTTTTTTGGGGGACACCCTTTAAACCGGTTTTTTTTGGGGGGAAAGGACACCCTTTTAACCGGTTTTTGGCAAGAAGATACCCTTATAACCGGTTTTAGGGCCAAAGACACCCTTTGAACCGGTTTTTATGGAAAAAGACTCCCTTCTAACCCGTTTTTGGGGAAAAAAAGACGCCCTTTTAACCGGTTGTTGGGGGAAAAGACGCTCTTTTGACCGGTTTTTGGGGAATTCGACACCCTTTGAACCTGTTTTTTGGCCAAAAGACACCCTTTGAACCGATTTCAGGGGCAAAAAAAAAACCCTTAGAACTAGTTTGGAGGGGGGGAAGACACCCTTTTAACCGGGTTTAGGGGGAGGGGGGCTTTTAACCGGTTTCTTGGGGCAAAAAACCGTTTAAACCGGTTTTTGGGGCAAAATCCACCCTTTTTACCATTCTTTGGCTACAAGATACCCTTATAACTGGTTTTGAGGGCCAAAAGACACCCTTTGAACCTGTTGTTGGGGAAAAGACGCCCTTTAAACCGGTTTTTGGGGAAAAAGGCGCCCTTTTTAACCGGTTTTTGGGGAATTTGACACCCTTTGAACCAGTTTATGGGGGAAAGACTCCCTTTTAACCGGGTTTAGGGGGAGGGGGGCTTTTAACCGGTTTCTTGGGGCAAAAACACCGTTTAAACCGGTTTTTGGAGCAAAATCCACCCTTTTTACCATTCTTTGGCTACAAGATACCCTTATAACTGGTTTTTAGGGCCAAAAGACAACTTTGAACTTGTTAATGGGGAAAAAGACGCCCTTTTAACAGGTTTTTGGGGAATTCGACACCCTTTGAACCGGTTTCTGGGGCAAAAAAAAACCCCTTTGAACCAGTTTTTGGTGGGAATGACACCCTTTTAACCGGGGGGGGGGGGGCTTTTAACCGGTTTCTTGGGGCAAAACACCGTTTAAACCGGTTTTTGGGGCAAAATCCACCCTTTTTACCTTCTTTGGCTACAAGATACCCTTATAACTGGTTTTTAGGGCCAAAACAACTTTGAACTTGTTAATGGGGAAAAAGACGCCCTTTTAACAGGTTTTTGGGGAAAAAGGCGCCCTTTTTAACCGGTTTTTGGGGAATTTGACACCCTTTGAACCAGTTTTATGGGGGGAAAGACTCCTTTTAACCGGGTTTAGGGGGAGGGGGGCTTTTAAACCGGTTTCTTGGGGCAAAAACACCGTTTAAACCGGTTTTTGGAGCAAAATCCACCCTTTTACCATTCTTTGGCTACAAGATACCCTTATAACTGGTTTTTAGGGCCAAAAGACAACTTTGAACTTGTTATGGGGAAAAAGACGCCCTTTTAACAGGTTTTTGGGAATTCGACACCCTTTGAACCGGTTTCTGGGGCAAAAAAAAACCCTTTGAACCAGTTTTTGGTGGGAATGACACCCTTTTAACCGGGTTTAGGGGGAGGGGGCTTTTAACCGGTTTCTTGGGGCAAAAAGTTTTAAACCGGTTTTTGGGGCAAAATCCACCCTTTTTCCCATTCTTTGGCTACAAGATACCCTTATAACTGGTTTTTAGGGCCAAAAGACAACTTTGAACTTGTTAATGGGGAAAAAGACGCCCTTTTAACAGGTTTTTGGGGAAAAAGGCGCCCTTTTTAACCGGTTTTTGGGGAATTTGACACCCTTTGAACCAGTTTATGGGGGGAAAGACTCCCTTTTAACCGGGTTTAGGGGGAGGGGGGCTTTAACCGGTTTCTTGGGGCAAAAACACCGTTTAAACCGGTTTTTGGAGCAAAATCCACCCTTTTTACCATTCTTTGGCTACAAGATACCCTTATAACTGGTTTTTAGGGCCAAAAGACAACTTTGAACTTGTTAATGGGGAAAAAGCCCTTTTAACAGGTTTTTGGGGAATTCGACACCCTTTGACCGGTTTCTGGGCAAAAAAAAACCCCTTTGAACCAGTTTTTGGTGGGAATGACACCCTTTTAACGGGTTTAGGGGGAGGGGGGCTTTTAACCGGTTTCTTGGGGCAAAAACACCGTTTAAACCGGTTTTTTGGGGCAAAATCCACCCCTTTTACCATTCTTTGGCTACAAGACCCTTATAACTGGTTTTAGGGCCAAAAGACAACTTTGAACTTGTTAATGGGGAAAAAGACGCCCTTTTAACAGGTTTTGGGGAAAAAGGCGCCCTTTTTAACCGGTTTTTGGGGAATTTGACACCCTTGAACCAGTTATGGGGGGAAAGACTCCCTTTTAACCGGGTTTAGGGAGGGGGGCTTTAACCGGTTTCTTGGGGCAAAAAACACCGTTTAAACCGGTTTTTGGGGCAAAATCCACCCTTTTACATTCTTGGCTACAAGATACCCTTATAACTGGTTTTTAGGGCCAAAAGACAACTTTGAACTTGTTAATGGGGAAAAAGACGCCCTTTTAACAGGTTTTTGGGGAAAAAGGCGCCCTTTTTAACCGGTTTTTGGGGAATTTGACACCCTTTGAACCAGTTTATGGGGGGAAAGACTCCCTTTTAACCGGGTTTAGGGGGAGGGGGGCTTTTAACGGTTTCTTGGGGCAAAAACACCGTTTAAACCGGTTTTTGGAGCAAAATCCACCCTTTTACCATTCTTTGGCTACAAGATACCCTTATAACTGGTTTTTAGGGCCAAAAGACAACTTTGAACTTGTTAATGGGGAAAAAGACGCCCTTTTAACAGGTTTTGGGGAATTCGACACCCTTTGAACCGGTTTCTGGGGCAAAAAAAAAACCCCTTTGAACCAGTTTTTGGTGGGAATGACACCCTTTTCCGGGTTTAGGGGGAGGGGGGCTTTTAACCGGTTTCTTGGGGCAAAAAAACCGTTTACCGGTTTTTGGGCAAAATCCACCCTTTTTACCATTCTTTGGCTACAACCCTTATAACTGGTTTTTAGGGCCAAAAGACACCCTTTGAACCTGTTGTTGGGGGAAAGACGCCCTTTAAACCGGTTTTTGGGGAAAAAGGCGCCCTTTTTAACCGGTTTTTGGGGAATTTGACACCCTGAACCAGTTTATGGGGGGAAAGACTCCCTTTTAACCGGGTTTAGGGGGAGGGGGGCTTTTAACCGGTTTCTTGGGGCAAAAACACCGTTTCCGGTTTTTGGAGCAAAATCCACCCTTTTTACCATTCTTGGCTACAAGATACCCTTATAACTGGTTTTTAGGGCCAAAAGACAACTTTGAACTTGTTAATGGGGAAAAGACGCCCTTTTAACAGGTTTTTGGGGAATTCGACACCCTTTGAACCGGTTTCTGGGGCAAAAAAAAACCCCTTTGAACCAGTTTTTGGTGGGAATGACACCCTTTAACCGGGTTAAGGGGGGGGGGGGGGGGGGGGCTTTTAACCAGTTTCTTGGGGCAAAAACACCGTTTAAACCGGTTTTTGGGGCAAAATCCACCCTTTTACCGTTCTTTGGCTACAAGATACAATTTTAACTGGTTTTTAGGGCCAAAGGACACCCTTGAACCGGTTTTTTGGGCGGAAAGACACCCTTTAGGAAGAGTTTTATGGGGGAAAGACACCCTCTGAACCGGTTATTTGGGGGAAAGACACCCTTTTAACCGATTTTTGTGGAAAAAAGACACCCTTTTAACCGGTTTTTGCGGCAAAAAACAATGTTTTAACCGGTTTTTTGGCTAAAGGATGATACCCTTTTAACCCATTTTTTGGGGGGGAAAACCGCCCTTTTAACGGTTTTTTTTCTCCAAAAGACACCTTTTTTAACGATTTCTTGGCCAAAAGACGCCCTTTTAACGGTTTTTGTGGAAAAAGACACCCTTTTAACCGGTTTTTGGGGAAAAAAGACGCCCTTTTAACCGTAAATAAAAATTGAACTGAGGTTGGGCCGAAAAAAAGGGAGGAAAACGCCCAAAAGTAGGGTAAAAAATTTCAGCAAAAAATAGCATAAAGTTAGAATTTGGGTTTTAGGCTGAAGAAGTGAAAGTGAAATTTTAATTTGGGCCTAAAACAATCAATTTTTCATCCAACTAATGGATTTTGAAACTTACTGAATTTGTGACTAGATTTTATATAGCATTATTGATTATAAAATTTAAAATTTTTTTCGAAAGCTCCGCAATAATTTGTTATAAAATTATGACCACAACCCTAATATACCCAAAACTCAGAACAAATTCTATTTTGATATTGGAAATTGTTAAAATAGTTAATGCAACATGTATCCATATTTGGAATTTTCCCGATTAATTCAAAGCTATTTTAGGCCACATTCGGCGGCTTTTCAAATTTCACTTAGAAAAGTATGTAGAGATCATAAAAATTCCTAAAAAAAATAAAAATTGGAACCTTATAATCGAGAGCACTGGAAATTTCCTAAAAATAAGTTTTTATGCAAAAAAAATCAACTCGAAACCTTAAATTAATTGTTTTTCCCCTTCTCCGATTTAAATAATTAATTGAAAAATGAATATAAACAAGGTTTCAATCTGAATCGGAAATTACGTTTCCGGCAGTGCCTGCCATTAAGGAGCCATCACCGATAAACCAGCTTGACATATTCATCAACTGAGCGCCATCGAAAAATCGATTAAGGGATAAAGGAGAAAAAAAGTCAAATATTAAAATGTTGAATTTTTTCCCCTCAGATGAAAACTCGTCACAGGAAGCTTGTAGAAAAACAATTTTGAACTAGGTTGTAAAAGTTAATTAGGTCAAGTGAGGACCTCCCTTTTATTGGCAACCTTTTTTTCCTACACCATATCCCATTATTAATTTAAACGCGAACACTAAAATTCCTAAGAAGGGGTGATATCTGGATTCACGGCGCACATAATAAACGATGAAAAACTGCGCAAGTTTCATCAGGAAATATTTTAGTTGGACGAGTAACAAGAAAAGGCCATGTTTATTTGGGCTCAGGAACTACGTCGATATCCTGGTTTAAATTCTGCCATTATTCCCAGGAGTATTTTTAACCTAAATGCTTCTGTGTAAACCCTGGACAAAACTCACTCCATATTTAGTATTGAAGTGTCACTGAAACAAGTTTTTCTCCTCTCTCCGCTCTTATTACGTCAATCATTTTAAAAAATTTGCATGTGAAATTTTTAAACAATAATTTATTTTCTTATGGTAGATAAGACAATAAAGTTTATAATTAATGTTACAAAAAAATTTTGCTGAGCGAGATACTCATGAGATTTTATTGATCAGGTATCTCTTGAACGATCCTTTCATTCCCCAGATGTGCCCCTGATGCTAGAGGTGAAAAAAGGACCTTTAAAATCAAGAAGTCGGGAACTTCCTCAAAGAACTCTCCCATTTTTGCAAAATTCAAAAAAAGCTCTCAAAATTTTCAATAAAAGAGCACTACTCAGTTTTTCTTTTCGGATTCTGGTAGACCCTTTTCTAGAAACCGAACCATGAAGGGTATCTCAATAACTCTTTAAGTCAAAAAAGAATAAGGACCTAATTTTTAAAAAAGGGATACCTATTTTTTAGGTTCTTATTTAAGTTAAACTTCACTTTAAAAAGTCATACAATGGCGCATAATTTCAGGAACGCTTAATTAAAGACTTGAGACCATATTGATTTCATGACTCTAACTTGAAACTTTCCCATTTCAAGGTAAAGCCAAGTTTTTCCTTGAAGTAGTTAGGTTATCGAAATATCGGGTTTAAACAATGAAGTTTCAGCCTAAATTTCCCCTAAGCCATAAGAATTTTTTTGTCGGCGGATTTTTTATGCTCCACCTGCCATATTAGGATTGTGTTAGTCGGCTTTTTGTAGTAGCTTTAACGACCCTAGTGGTAAATCACCCGGAAAGAAAGGTATTTTTATTTTTAACTTACTTAAAGAAGTTATTGTGTACCCTCCTCGGAGGGTTTTCGGCGGTTACGGCCGTCCGGCCGTAGCATTTTTTCCGGAACACAGTTTTCAACCGATTTTCACCAAATTTTGTTTAGTCGGTGAACGAGAAACTAACGAGGGTGATTTTGAATTTCGAAAAATGTCGGAGATAAGTCTGTTTGAAATTTTAAAAAATTCGCTGCGTCCGAACAGTTGGTCCGAATTTCACTTTCGCCAATTACTCCTTATATTTTTAAAATTTTGTTGTAAAAAAAATTATCATTTTAGTAGGGAGAAATTTCATACTTCCACCCGTTACGAGAAGGACCTCCCTTGGGCAAAAATCCCATTATTTCTACTTTTATACTTAAAAACAATTTTCGAAAAAAACTTAGAAAATTTTGGAAAAAAAAAACAGCAAATTTAAAAAAGAAACTTGGAAAAATTTTCAAAAAAAGAGCAACTTAGATAATTTTTCGAAAAAAAAGTTCCCCCTCCGTTATACTTCCCCTCCATTATACTTCCCCTCCATTATACTCCCCTCCCTTATACTCCCCTACCCTTATACTTCCCCCTCCTATATTTTAAGGACAAAAAAAACAAATTTAAAAAGAAACTAGGAAAAATTTTCAAAAAAAGAAAATTTTAGATAATTTTTCGAAAAAAAAAAATTCCCCCTCCGTTATACGTCTCCCTCCGTTATACTTCCCCTCCATTATAATTCCCCTTCGTAATACTCTCCCCCTTATACTTCCCCCTCCTATATTTTTCCGACAAAAAAAACTGCAAAAAAAAAAACAAGGAAAATTTTCAAAAAAAGAAAACTTAGATAATTTCGAAAAAAAAAATCCCCCTCCGTTATACCTCCCCTCCTTTATACTTACCCCTCCTATATTTTTCGGACAAAAACTGCAAATTTAAAAAAGAAAACTAGGAAAAATTTTCAAAAAAAGAAAAACTTATATAATTTTTCGAAAAAGAAAAAATATTCCCCTCCGTTATACCTGGCCTCCGTTATACTTCCCCTTCGTTATACTCTCCCTCCCTTATACTTCCCCTCCTATATTTTTACTTCTCTTTAAGGAAGTTTCCGTTGAAAGCTCTTCATACTAGTACTTTTAGTTTCTCGAAATTACCCTAATTGGAGTGAAGGGTATGGGCCTGAGCCGTGGCGTTTCCCAAAAGCCATTCAAAAAAGTGAACCAGAATCCACGGAACTGGGGAAAAAATACCTGCATAGATGGGATTTGAACTTGTGCCCGAAAATCAAGACTTTTCGTTTAAAAGGCAGGCCCGGTTATTGAATCCAGTAATTCAGTCACGCTTTACCGGTTTAGTATTTCCAGTATCGCTTTTAATTAAACGGGACAAAAAAAAAAAAAAGGGAAGAAAAGTAACCTAATAACGTAATGAGATCCGTTAGGAATGAACAGGACGCGCTTAAGGAATGCTGTATTAAGTCTTTGATGTCTTTGACCTACTGAGTAGTAATCAGGGGCTATTAAAAAAGAGTTAGAAATTTTATCCTTGTAAGACATCTTACAACCAATTTTTAAACCTCCTTAAAGAAGTCACTTTTTTATGATGATGTTAGATGCACATTTGTAAAATTTATGAAAAGGAACCTTTTTGTTTTTTCCTTTTTTCAAAGAATTTTTATTAGGTTACAAAATGAAACTCAGCCAAGGGTAAATTTGAATTTTAGATTATAGCCGAGTTTTATTTTGTACACCTAGTAGTTCATTTTTTCAAAATTTTGAACATTTTAGGCGTTTAAGTCCATCAAAAGTTGACCTTCTCCGTGTGAGAAGGTTATTGAAGTATAACCATTAAGAAGGTTAATCTTTAAAGGCTTGTAAATCGTAAACCGTTACAGATATTGAAAAAATGCACTAAATAAAATCAGTTGGAAATTCAATTCTCTTTAATTTTTATTCTATTCATTTTTTCTCTAGGACGCACTGTTTTCAAGATAAATTTATTTTTAAAAAATGATTTTCCGAAAATGGTGCATCCTAGAAAAAAATAATTAAGTACAAATTTATATAAATTTTCCTACAATTTTTATTTATTAGGTGTACAAAATGAAACTCAGCCACAGGGTAAATTTGAATTTTGTAGATTTTAGCCGAGTTTCATTTTGTACACCTAGTAGTTCATTTTTTCAAAATTTTAAACATTTTAGGCGTTAAAGTCCATCAAAAGTTGACCTTCTCTGTGTAAGAAGGTTATTGAAGTATAAAATTACGATTGCGGTATTTTAAGTAGTTCATCTTTAGGTGCCCACAAAATGGAGCCTAATTAAAAACTTCCACTTATTTGAATAAAGGAGCTTTTGTGAAGAAAATAACAATTAATTTTGAAATATTTTTATTATTACTTTTAGATTAAAATTAAAAAATATCAGACATCACAATTACATAAAAAAAATTAAGTATAAAAACACAAAATAGGTTATCTTTATAACCCTGATTTTTGAGTATTTTTAACAAACGTTTTTAAAACGAATAAACTTGAAAGAATTTTTATCTAGGAAATCACAAAATATAAAAATTGGACGGATTTTTATTTATTCTAGGTTTAAAAAAACAAATTTATGATGGTAAAAATTACTAATATCGTGGTTGAGCAATAAAAATTTCATAATAAATTATTGAAAAATATTTACATAGAGACCTGGTATTTCAATTTAAAGATGGGCGTTTTCCGTTTTTTTCGAGTTCGGCCCAGTTTCGTGCGACGCGAAGCGAGTTTTCATCTTCGTTGGGTCAAGCTGGGTTGTGCCCGTCGAAAAGATCTTTGACGCTGACTCCTGCATTCGAAATACGCTGGCTTCTGACAATCTGGTTGTGGGCTCCCAGAGTTTGCATTTGAGATTTTCGTCTTTCAGCTTGAAGTGACCTTCTTCTTACTTCCAAAGCTTCTCTGACTTCTCGCCTCATGGTCAGCTTACGTCCCAGTAGTACCGAGTACCTACAAAAATGATTAAATAAAACAAAAAAAAGCTCATTCTTACCTTGATCGACTCTTCACCATCTTCCATTTCATTTGTAAAAATCGTTTTCTAAAGCAACATCAAGCGTTCCAATTGTTCTTGTTTTCTGTTTTTGTTTTTCAAGATATAAATCGTCCTACGTCGTCCCACACGATCACCACTAGATCCAGAATCGTTGTCATAATCGCCGTTTATGCCTTTCAAACCTTTGCAGATGCCGCACAATATCTACAGCTTGTTTATCCAGCAAAGTGTCTTGAGACATTTCCTCAACCTAAAAAATAATAAAAATAAAAAATAAACAAAAACTTCTTTCTATATTTTACCTTTTTATTACAACACAAGTTCAATTCCGTCGATGCCAAAATATGCGAAATTGTTCCAAATCGATGGAACAGCATAGCGATAAACTGATGATAATCAAAGCGAAAAAGAAAACAAATACCAAACCAATAGGCTCAAGCTGTAGGTACTCTTTCGATATAAGTACCTAAAATTAAAAAACAATGATTAGCAAAATTTTAATTTTAAAATTTGAAATACTTCAAAATATTAAATTTTAGCCAAAGAGCAGTAATATTTACAAGACCCTGTGCAATTCATGCTTCTTTTAAAAGTTTTATTAAATATTAAAAAAAAATTAGTGCTTAAAATAAACAAATCAAGCATTTTTACATCCTAGAATACACATAAATACAATGATTACTGATCTTTGGGGAATAAGTCAAATTACATAAAATAAAATATTATAAGGCCAGGAAAGAACACGCCGGTTCTCAAATCGTCAAAAAAAGAACCAATTACGACTAACCATTTATGAAAAATAGGTTATCTCAATGAACTACGTCGATAAGGAATTTTTATCGATTCAAAAACAAAGTACGACATGCATTCAAATGCGTACATCAACGAGCAAACACACATTCATTTTGACCAGACAATCATAGAATGTAAAAAATGATTGAAAACTGTGAGGTGGGATCAAGACAGATCTTCTGCCACAAATGTATGAATATGTAAATGATGATGAGAAAAAAAAATTGAGCAAAATGTGGAGCTACTAAGGGCCTATATGAATGTATCCTCCCTGGGAAGGTACTTGATGATGTGTGTCTGCTGAATAAAAATGAAACCAAACACCAAGTTATTCTATTTAATTAATACACATATTTATATTCTATGTATATAACACATAGTTGCGGCATATTTCTTATTTTAAGAAAAATTGATGAAAAAAAATGAAATGAATGAAATCTGAAATTGCCACAGCTCTTATATTTTTGTTATGACACAATGTTATTGACATTGAAGACATGCTACATTCGTGCTTTGTTTGTGAGCATGTTTTGTCATGTTAAGAGTTGAAAAATTAATTGTTTTTGTTGTTTTTGTGCACTTATTGCATGTGCAGTTAGTGTTGAAGTGTTTTTGTGGGGTAGTGAGTTATTTTGACCGCCACACAAACAGATCATCAGAACATCCCATTAGAGAGAAAAAATTTTTGAAATTGTCCGAACGACCCATGCTAGAGCCTGATACCAAGGAAATACCTCGGCGGTCTCTTCAATATAAGTAATATTCGTTTTGACCCCGAAAGGCCACTCGACATGAATGTTGTCCTTGTTCAGCTGAAGCAAGAACACAATGAGAACGAACAGAGCGTTCATCATGAAGAAAGCGAACACAGACTTGTTCCGCAATTCCTTCAGATCGCCTGCGATCCTGGCCTGTAAACAAAAGGAAAAACACACCCACGACTTAAAACTAAGAAAAGTACGTCTCCGTTCAGCTTCTTCCCCATCCAGGGCAGCTGCTCGGAGACCGATAACTCTCACCTCTTGCGTAACCTCATCATACGTTATATTTGTCTTCACTCCAAATGGCCACTTCACGTGCAGCAAATCCTTGTTAAGTTGTAATAGGAAAACAATTAATACAAATAACGCGTTTATCATAAAAAATGCGAAAACGGAGGAGTTTCGGAGTTCTATCAAATCTTTCGCTATTCTCATCTGAAACATAATGTTAAGTCCACAACTTTTTTTTCCTGCTTCTAATTCCTGTGCTCTCGAATATGCTTTACCAAAAAAAAAAAAGTTTTCTAAAAATAGGGGACACAACACAGGATGAAAAAGTCTTAAAAAATAGAAAAACTCACAATTTGTTTGAAATATCCTCAGGCCTTCTTCGGTCGAGAGAACTTACCTAACTTAACCTAACTTTTAATTAACCTAACTTAACTACAAAAAACTATATATTTTCCGCATTATTAGAAAAGACTGGGGTTATCACCAGAAACCCCCATTTTTAAAGGGTATTCTGGAGTTTTTCTCAGTTTTTCAACAGAGAAACCTCGGCTACTCAGCAGCTCTTTGACAAGGAAACCCAATTTTATATGATTTTCAGTAGTTTTCTAGGCAACATTTAGTACTTTTAGAGGAATGTGGGAGTTTTATCAGAATGCCTTTTACTGCATAGTTGTGCATTATGGGCTATCTAAAGGTTATATTCTTAAAGGTTATAAATCTCAGAATTAACTTCAAAAAAATTAAAAATTAATTCCTCAGTCGAGGAAGGCAAAAGTAGTAATTCAGTTAGAAAAAAAAAAGTTGTGGATTTTGGTACACACAAAAAAAAAAAGTAAAATGGTAAAATAAATTTTTTTTACCCTTTCGTTTTTGTCGTCGTCAATAGGATATAGGTATTTTTCAAGAAGATCTTTCCAAAATGAGATTTCGTTGGCAGATAGGAAGGCAACTGGGCCTTTTTGAGGTCTCGGTCTTCAATCCAGTATGGATTAATATCGTCGTTTCTTTCAATTTTCGGCTCTCCTGCAAAAACAATAAAATATTCTGTAAAACAAAATGGATCCATACCAGTAGAGCAGTTTCGCTGCTGTCACTGTGTTCATCTTCTTCAGCAGGGTCTTCAGATAGAGCGGTCAAATTATGATCTTTGCTGCTCGAAGAAGCCGTCCTTTTACGATGATGATGTCCGTGCGTGTGATGACCATGAGGATCAACAGCTCTAAAAATAAATTAAAAAAAGAAAAAAACAATTATTTATACTTTTCTAATCCTTCCAGTCTCTTTCCAAGGACTTCCAAAGATTCAGCGATTCTGACAAGCTGTGTTTTTCGTCGATTGGTTTCGGATATGTGCAGAACATACAGCGGAAAAGTCCAGCGAGAGAAAACTCGATGGACCTTCTTCATTATCGCCTGGAGTGGTCCGCCGTTTTGAAGGAAACCCAAGAGCGACTTTTGTTGCTTTCTTTTTCGCTTCTTCAGCTTCTTTTCTTTCTTCTTCGAGTTCTTTTTTGGTCTTTTTTGTCTGAACTTCTCTTGTACCCCAAGAAACGACGTTCAAATTGATTATGGAGTATAAATAAGAAGTAAGTACATGCACGGGATGGATAGGAGATATATCGCTCCTGGAACTATACACCAGAACTCCTGCGGATGTAAGCATGCCGCTATAAACATTGAACCCGTCATAGCGACTAAAAATATCGCTGAAGGCGAACCGGCACCGTCCTCTCCTAATTGGAGCGCCGTACCCACTATCACAGCCATCATAATCAACGCGTACGTCGTAGAAAGCATTGTGCGACAAACAGCTGAATATTAGCCTTACAAGTAAAGCAGACCAGCAAAAAACATAATCGGAATAATATTGTAGTAAAAACTGTCCAATTGTCGATTTTAAAAGCAGCCACGAAGCTCCCACCAACATAAGGAATATCGTTCCAGGTCCCAAAATCGTTCCACCCATCAACATAAACTAAAAAAACCAAATTTTAAAAATGTCTTTTAACACTTCAAACACTAACCTGATACCAAATATAAGGAAGGGAAATATTGTCATTGATTTTAATGGTTGCTTTGTAATCCATAAGAAGATCCATGATGTTGGCCATGGTTGATGGCACCCAACGACGCCTTTGATTGTAAAACTCATTGAATCCTTCTGGGCAATGAGTGTAAGCATCACTAGCAGCTGAATATTCCACTCGATAACCTCTTTGCAAAAGCAAAGTACAAAGCCAACGATCTCCTCTCCTTGATCGTATTGAACATAATGCCTGGCTTCATTAGATTTTATTGTGTACTTCCTCATAACGTTATCATCCATAAGTGCTTTTCCTCTGAAGAGCGAGAAACATCCGGGTGAACAAAGTACACAGCCAATCATATGCTCAGTAGCCTTTTGAAGCCAATGACCAATAGCATATTCAAACATTTGATACACACCATAGGTCCTAAAATGTAAAGTATATTTTGGGTTTTTTAAAAAAAAAAAATTACCAGAGCCAATTGGATGGATACGTCCACAAGCTGCTCCCAAATTTCTGTTTTTCTTCATCAAATCTACAAGAAGCCTGACAGCATGAGGTTGAAAATCAATGTCCCCATCGAGAGTTAAAAGATAAGTGTTTTCTGCCATCATTTCTTTTCTTTCGACTGATATCGGCAACTCCATAAGTCTATGCCCGAGGAGATAGTACATGTACATGACCTAAAAGGGAAGATAAGGAAATTTTGGCTTCTATTAGGTGTACAAAATGAAACTAGCCACAGGGTAAATTTGAATTTTGTAGATTTAGTTTGATTTTGTACCTAGTAGTTCATTTTTTCAAAATTTTGAACATTTTAGGCATTAAAGTCCATCAAAAGTTGACCTTCTCCGTGTAAGAAGGTTATTGAAGTAAGAAGGTTAATTTTTAAAGGCTTGTAAATCGTAAACCGTTACAGATATTGAAAAAATGCACTAAATAAAATCAGTTGGAAATTCAATTCATTCTCTTTAATTTTTATTCATTCATTTTTCTCTAGGACGCACTGTTTTCAGATAAATTTATTTAAAAAAATTATTTTCTGAAAATGGTGCATCCTAGAAAAAATAATTAAGTACAAATTTATAGAAAATTAAATTTCCTACAATTTTTATTTATTAGGTGTACAAAATGAAACTCAACCACAGGGTAAATTTGAATTTTGTAGACTTTAGCCGAGTTTCACCAAATATAGGCTTACCTGGCTCCACCGTTTTCTGTGCCGAATTTTAGCCTTGTCTTTCAAATGAGCGATCATTTTCGTTTTTCCTGGAAGAGTCCAAACAAGCCGGCCGCCATAAGGCGTTGGATATTTGACTGGAGGACGGATTCTTATGTTTGTCTCATGAACATGGCATGCAGCTTCATCTAATGTCGAGACAAGAAGTTTAACGAAGCGATTAACCTGAGACCATTCATCGTTGACATCACTTATTTCAAAATCATCAAAAAATATATGAGCTAAAATATTCTTTAAAAAATTCTATTTAAAATATAAATTACTTCGAATTCATAATAATCAGGATCGACGACCCTTAGATATTTCTGTGCAACTCGTCTAGCACATTGATCTTCATCCATTCTCAAAATAGACTTCAACATTTCCATCATCTCATCCTGAGTTTCATGCCACATAGTAGCACATGCATAAATTCTTGTATTCCATCAGATTTTTTAACAGTTTTTGGTGTAGTACTGCTGGCATCTGTATGAACAGATATTGTCTCATAATATTCATCAGGATCTTTTTCTCTTTCAGCAAGTTCCTAAAAAATTTTAATTTTAATTATTGGTTAATTATTAACTAACCTCTGTTTTAACATCTTTTTCATCGTCTTCTTCTGTTTAGACCTAAAGATTGGTCGATTAAAAGAGAATCGTACATCGGAAGAACGAAAAGTTTTTCTGTGGTTGCCAAACGTTCGCATTTTGGCGTCCAAATATGAAGAGTTATCCACGTTTGGGAAAGAAGACCATCCAATGCTAAAAATTGAAATTTCCAAAATTTAGTTCTTTAAATCAATTATACCTGCTTAGAAATGAAATCGTTCAAAAAAAAAAACCGGTGGTGACTCAAAAAATAAATAATCTGGAATTATATTGTGAAAAAAGCATGGATCATCATGGCGAATTCCGCATAAAGCGATAAGTAAAGAAATGGTGACAGGAATCGTCAGGTTGACAGGAAAAGCGTAGCTGAAACCCTGGATGACAATTTGCACGCGAATTACCTAAAATAAATTTAAAATTGCAAATATTAAATAATAATTTTTTTACCAAAAATATAACAAAGATAAGCAGCGACGATTTGTATCAAAAGTACATAGATGGCAGTGTTGTATTCAGCATCGACATCAACGATTTCACCAGTGGTAATGATGTCTGCGAGATCAGGTAAGCTGGTGGTTCCAAAATTCGGTTTTATCTTAAATCAAACATAGATTTTTTGTCAAAATAAATTTTTTTTTACCTCTGTTATTCTGATTTTGTGTTGTGAAAATCCTCTGCTGAATAATGTAAAAAGTTGCTGAATCCCTTCTTGGCGGTATATACGAAATTAATGTGAATAAGAAAAATGCAATCATTTCCATAAGGATATGAAAATATATACAAAATATCGAGTTCTTTTAAGTCTTTCTTTGACTTCCAAAGTTTTCTGGTAAAAACTGAAATGAAAAAAATTATTTTTTGGTTTTTTTGATATTTTGAGCATACCGAAGACAGAATACTTTGAGACGAAGTTTCCCACCAGCCGCAACTGATGAAAAATAATGTGGCAGGTATGAGCCAGAGGTTCGGTCGATGGCTGCCTTCGAGGAGACAAACGACGAATCCGGTCGCTTGGCTGCTATGGCCTACATCGACTATGGCCTTCATGTATACTTCAGTCTTCTCTTCTCGTCGTGCACCTTTAGTGTTCGAAAGAAACTTTCGTTTTTAAACTAATAAACAGAAAGTTTAACGGTCGCCGATTGTTACATGCTAAGCGCCAATTAAAGAGAATTTTCTCAAAAACCTACGACGCGACAATGATCAAGTAGACCACTTTCATTAGAGGGCTGAAAAAAGTTAATCTAAATTTTAATCCTAGTTAGGGATCAAACTTACACGATTTACTTAAGTAATGCGTAAGTCATGTTTTACGCCCCGGAGGCTAACAAGGAGAGAACTAATTTCGCACTAGACGAAGATTACCGACGTCATTTCAAACTAAAGACGACTTTGTTTAAAATTTAAACAGACTTAAGCGTGAAATTGTTTTAAATCAAGCCATAATAATAAAGACAATCACATAATAAAAGGAAAAATAGGATCGCCGTAAAAGGAGTGAAATTGGCTTAAATTGACGGTCCAGCTGCTACGCTTGAACCCGTTTCAATCCTTTTGTTTTAAGAAGAAAAAAAATGAAAAGAATTTCTTCTACCAAGAAGAAATTTAAAAATAAATGTTTGATACTGCAGTTGAGACTTTTTACAGAGTTTGATGGAATTTTTTAAATTCTTTGGACGAAAAAGCCTATTTCTGGTTTTTTCCGTCAATTTCTCGGCCCAAGAAGCCCTTTGGTCACAATAATTATGGGCTCTCTATAGTTAGCCAAAAAACCATTTTGAACTTAATTTTTGGGCGTTTTTCTCGGTCTTTGGGTCAAGAATCTCCCATTTTACTAATTTCTAAGACGTTTTTCGATTTTTGGTTAAAAAAAAACTAGAATTTTCGGGTTTCAGCGTTCTTAAAGAAGTTATGTGATACCCTGGACGTCGGGTTTTTGGGGAAGGGTCTTCCAGACCCCGGAGGGTCAAATCGAATATGGATCTATACCGATCTCAACTTTGTCTGTGGTTCCATCCGGCCGGCTAGGAAATTTTTCGAAATAACAACAAAAAACTTCCCCCTCCGTTATACTTCCCCCTCCCTTATACTACCCCGCTCTTGTACTTCCGTTGTACTTCCCCTCCGTTATACGTCCCCTCCCTTATACTTCATTTTATATAATTGTCGAAGAAAACCCCATCTTCCTAGATTCCTCCAAAAAAAAAAAAAAAACGTTTTTTTCGCCCTCTCCACGTCTCAAACTTGAGTTATCTCTGCTTTCGTGAAGTTAAAAAGCAATTTCGCCAAATTTCAAACATATTTTTTTCCTTCATTATTTCTAATTGCCTATAGCAGAAATTCCAAGGTGATATTTTCAAGGGCGAAATTATAATAACTGAGGGATCATTCACACTCCATTGAATACCATTATTAAATTATTCAAGTATAGTATTACGTGGGATAATTAAAAGTTGTTATTTGATATTTTTGCGTAGTGAAAATCGATATTTAGCCTTGAATTAAAAATATGACCTAAATGTTTAAAAATCAAGATTAATTCGGTGTTTAGGAGGCGTTTCTTTGTGAATTTCGTCGGGTTTAGAAGGATCTCATATCTTACAAGGGGATCAGAATCCTTTCTTCGCTTTTACGTAGCCTGAAATGCGACGTGGCCGTGAAAGACCCTTTGAAAATCGTCATGTTCACCCCCGGCCTTTTCCCCCTTTTATACCCCTTGTATAATACTGAAATAAAGAAAAACGTGGGTATTGTTGAAGGAGACGTTCTTTTATACAATCCGATTTCGGAAATCCTTAAAAAATAAAATTTTTTAAAATCTTCTTCGTTATTTTAAAAGATAAAAATGGCGGTTTTAATACTTGAGACTTTTACATCTTCTCATTACAACATTGTAATTAACAAGAGCTCCTCCTTAGGCATGAGACTCTAAACAATGTCCTAATTTAACAACGCGACCCAAATTATAAGTAGTTTTCTTAACTCAACTCAATTTCTGGCTCGGTTAAAGAAAGACGTTGTGTCAACAGTTAATTAAACCCTTCGTTAACTTCAGGGTCGGTTATTCGACGTTAATTAACGAATTCCAGAGATTATTGTCATACGATATTTCAGATTTCGAACATAACCTGGCTTAATTCTCATTAAATCTTGAAAATTTTAAAAATGAAGTTTTAAAAATCGTTCATTTTGGGTTTTTCTGCCAAGAAACTTACTTTAACTAGGTTTTCCTCGCTCACTCGGCCAAAAAACTTCTTTTTAATTGGTTTTCGGGCGTTTTCCTCGCTTTTTTAGGCGAAAAACTCCCTGTAACTGGGTTTTTCTCTTTCTTTTAGCGGAAAAGCTTTAAAATTGTTTTTTGGGCGTTTTTTTTTCGCTTTTTTAGCTAAGAAACTCATTTCCACTGGGTTTTCCTCGCTCTTTCAGCCTAGAAGCTTCTTTTTAATGGTTTTTTGGGCGTTTTCTTCTCTTTTAGCCAAGAAACGCATTTCCACAGGGTTTTCCTCGCTCTTTAACGTTAAAAACAGCCTTAAAGTACTAGTTTGAAGAGCTTCCAACGAAAACCTCCTTAAAGCAAAGTAAAATATAGGTGGGGGATTTATAAAGGAGGGGAAGTATAACGGAGGGGGAAGTATAAAGGATGGGAAGTATAACGAAGGGGGAAGTTTTTCAAATTCGATTTTCCTCAAAAATGTTCGAAGTTTTTTTTCTTATCGAAATTTTTTTAAGTACATATCAAGATAAAAAAAATGGGATTTTGCCCAAGAGAGGTCCCCTCATTAGGCGTGGAAGTATGGAATTTCCCTACGAAAATTAATGTAAAAAAAATTTAAATTTTTTTTTTCACCAAAAATTCTTAAAAATATAAGGAGTAATTGGTGAAAATGTGGTGAAAATTACACATTTTTGAAATTCCAAACAGACATAGGTATCTCCGCCATTTTTTCGAAATTCAAAAATCGCTTTAGTTTCTTGTCCACCGACTGTGAAAATCTGTTGAAAACTGTGGCCGTAAAGTGTTCAGGAAAAAAAATGCTACGGACGGCCGGGAGGCACCACAGACATACACGTACTTGAGATCGGTAAAGATCAATATTCAATTTGACCCTTCGGGTTCTGGAAGAGCCTTCCCCAAAAACCCGACGTGGAGGGTATCACAATAACTTCTTTAATGAAGTTAAAATTTTGTTTACTGTTTAGAATGTGGCATTTTGGCTCGACTGTCACTCAGATTTTCTAAGTTTAGGTGAGTTTTGTGAAGGAAATTAAGTCTACTTGAAACCCCGCTCAAAAGTGTTGAAGAAAAGGCGCCTTACGTAATGTGTTGGCTCAATTTTCTTCACCCGCGTTTCCTGAATAAACCTTATTTAAACATGCATCAAGGATGAAAAGAGGTGGCGGAATCTCGTTGAGAAAACTTTTTGAGTCAACCTCATTCCCACAGGAGACAAAAACGACTTCTTTTCGCAACCGAAAAAAAAACTTTTATCTCAAAAGCTTATTTAATTAACCATAAAGCTCGTTCTATGGAAGAAGAGGCCGAAATCACGACGTTCCGTGAGGATCGTTAAACAATGTACACCCCGAGAAAATAGTCACGATAATAGGACAATGGCGCTGGGTCCCCGAGTCCGGAAGTCGATCCCCAGCCGTTCCGGTCTCCTCTAAACGACCCCGTTCAACCATCCGCTCATCACCAATTTACAGAAATAAACAACCAAACGCTTCTATAAAAAATTTTAACTTTTATCTCAAAAAAAAAAAAAATTTTCTCATACATTGTAAATAATAATGACCCTGCGGTAGCAGGGACTAAAAGGTGGATTTCTTTTCATGATTAAAATTAAAATGTATAAGCACAAATATATTATTTATAAAAATGATGATATAAGAAAAATTGCGCCACTGAGCCCCTAGAAAAACATCTGATAAGTTTATTAATATTTAATAATTTCCCGGTATAAATTCAAATTTTTTTTAAGTTTAGCTAGTTCAATATTTTGCGCCTGGCTCGTCCAAACCTGCTTTAATTAATTTTTTACACGCCCTCGCAGAGGTCTTAAAGTTTTTTTTTTGCAAAAGGACTAGGATTTCAATAGACAATGCCAATTTTGTCTTTTAAGCCCTAAGTAAAGTAGGTGAATCGCTGGTCCGATTTCAGCCATTAACGAACTCGTCCGAGCTATTGAGATAAAAGCTCTAAATACCGGATATCGTCACCCTCACATTAAAATTGCTCCAGTTATCGTGTAATATATATATGTCGTAGCCCTTTTTAAAATTAGCCTTTTTGCAAAAAGGCTAGCCTCTTTGCAAAACGCCGGCGTTTTGTGGAAAGAAACGTTGTGGAACAAAACGCCTGATCGATTTCCGCCCTTTGTAAAAAGGCTGGATGTGCTTAGCCTTTTTGCTAAAATATTTTCATTTTACAAAGAGGCTAATAGCTTCGCCGTTTTAAAACGGCTGACGACTCCTCGCCTTTTTGTAAAACGGCTGACGACTCCTCGCCTTTTTGTAAAAAGGCTGTTTGTATTACTGTGGAAGTCTTCCCGCCTTTCAGGAAAAGTGATAACTGATAACACGCACAATAAACTTAATTTTCTTTCTCTCGCGAGGATGCGCTCGTTGGAAACCTGGGGGTTAATTTTTTTCCTTTCGCGAGGATCCGCTCGTTTGATACCACTAGGGGGTAATTTTTTTCCTCTCGCGAGGATGCACTTGTTGGATACCTAGAGGTATCTAGACCCCCTAGAGGGGTTAATTTTTTTCCTTTCGCGAGGATCCGCTCGTTTGATACCACTAGGGGGTTAATTTTTCCTCTCGCGAGGATGCACTCGTTGGATACCTAGGTATCTAGACCCCCTAGAGGTATCTAACGACCGCATCCTCGCGAGAGGAAAAAAAATTAACCCCCTAGTGGTATCCAACGAGCGCATCCTCGCGAGAGGAAAAAAATTAACCCCCTAGAGGTATCCAACGAGCGCATCCTCGCGAGAGAAAGAAAATTAAGTTATTAAGTTACGTTATTGTGCGTGTTATCAGTTATCACTTATCCTGAAAGGCGGGAAGACTTCCACAGTATTACCTAACAGCCGTTTTTAAAAAAGCCTGAATTAGACTTTTTATAAAAAGGCTAGCCGCTGCTAGCCTCTTTGTAAAATGAAAATATTTTAGCAAAAAGGCTAAGCACATCCAGCCTTTTTACAAAAGGGCGGAAATCGACCAGGCGTTTGTTCCACAACGTTTCTTTCCACAAAACGCCGGCGTTTTGCAAAGAGGCTAGCCTTTTTGCAAAAAGGCTATTCTACAAAAGGGCTGCGACATATATAAACTTAGTACTACATTACAATAGGTAGATTTTTGAAGAAAA